>NDXB01006823.1:46226-66131 GCA_002631895.1 Agapornis roseicollis | reverse complement strand
CCCCCCCCCCCCCCCCCCACCTTAAAATATCCCCCTCAGGATCAGGGTTTGGGGGAAAGGTTGGCTGGCATTGCAGACGTGGGCACTGCTGCCAGGCAGGCTGGGTGCTATGGGACAGGGTGGCACGGGGACATGGCAGTGCCAGATGCCAGCACCCGCCCCAGGCACAGCATCGCCTGGGCACAGCGGGCACCGCGGGCTGGCACTGCCTGGGGGCTGCAGCATGGCCGGTGCCCATGGTGCAAGAGCCCAAGACCCACATAGCAGCCTTGGCCTGCGCCTGTGTCCCCGGGTGCCCCCCGCCAGACCCCCCTCCCAGTGCCCGTTCCCTGCCTGCCCGGCACTGTGATTGTTCAGCTGCTTCGCGGCGGAGGCTGGAGTCCCGGGGCTGTTTGTGTTTCAAAAGGCCTTTGTGGAAAAATAACCCGAGCGGGAAGAGGAGGAGGAGGAGAAGGAGGAGGAAGGGGAGAGCCCACCACTGGCCCTCACCACAGCCCCCTTGCCAGAGTTGAGCACCCGGGGTCCCATGTCCTGCCTGCAGTGCCATGGCAAGGGTCAGAGGGGTGGCACGGGGTAGCAGCAGGGTGCCACAGCCCCTCCGGTTGCATCCCTCTCTTGTTGCAGGAGGGGTTGGCTGCAAACAAGGGGAGAGGGGAAACAAAATCCCTCCTCCCCAGCCAGGCTGAACCCTCTGGGCCTGGGCATCCTACAGGGTACCCCAGTGCCTGGAGGGCAGTGTGGCAGCCCCCAGCACAATTCCAGGAGGTAGGAATTGAGCTGGTTTGGGGGCACTCAGCTTGGGTGTACCCCAGTCTCAGCCAGGGCCAGCCATGGGGCAACAGTGGGGTCAGGGGAGGCGGGTGCTTGGCAGGAGGACAGCACTCCTCGGGGAGCTGACCCATTTTGTCTTCCAGAGGAAACAAGCTTCGCCCGAAGGGAGCCTTTGAACACTGGGCCCCGTGCAGGGCTGGGGTCCTTCTCTGGCAGCCAGTGCCGGATCTGGGCCCTCAAGGTGGCCATGTCAGCATCTCTGCCTTGCTTGTGTCTTCCCCACAGCACATTTTCATAGGGCGAGGAACTGCTGAGTTGGAGTTTGGGGGAAAATCCATGCTAGGAGGGGGATAAGCAATGGAGATGCATGTGCACCCCCTCCACCACCTGCCTCCCCACCCTCCCTCCCACTACTGAGCACAACCCAGGTATTAGACAGCAGAGAATCCAGCTGGCGCCACTCTGGCTGCTTTCTGCTCCCTGCCAAAGGGACCTGGGCAGAAGAGGTGCTGCGTGAGAAACGCACCTTCACGTCATCCCCACAGGGAGCTGGCACGTGCCAGCAGGCCAGGGGGGGTGAACGGGACCCAGGCAGCCGGGGCTGGGCTGCCCACGTGCCCAGCGCGGTGCCCACCCATGGTGATGCCCCTCTGGCGGGCACTGGCACTGGCACGGGCAGTGCCCTGGCTGAGCAGCCACGCGCTGCGCTGGCACAGCATGGCGGGTGGGCATGCCATCAGCATGGGGCTCACGTCGCCCCGATGTGGAAGCCTGGCAGGGCCCCCACAGCCCTGAAGCCTCCCTTTGTGCCGGGCCAACCTCTGGCTCTTGGCATTCAGGTCGTGCTGGGGGGAGCGAGGCGGAAACCAAGCAACCGAGTCCTTGGCAGTGCCCGTCAGCATGGGACAAATGTCCCCTGCTCAGCAGGGAGGACAGGCACAAAGAGCTCCTGGCCAGCACGGGGGGCACTGCCAGAACCACCCCCTGCCTGGGCCAGGCCACGTGCCATGGGCAGGCAGGAGGCACTCAGGAGGACGGTGTCCCCCTTGAACCTCCTTGCTCCCCAAACCTGTCCTCATAACCTAGGGACTGCCCCATGCCTGATGCTGTGACCTCCCCCACCGGGACTGGGGCTTTGCTCTGCCCCCCGCTGTCCTCCTGCCTCCCCGCTGCCGGCTGAGACCGGGCAGCTCACATCACGTGTAGAAAGCTGAGGCTGCCTCCCGGGGGGGACATCCTGGCCCTGCTTTTAGTGATGGCGAGGGGAGGTGCCTGCAGAGTGCCAGCACAACCCCAATACCAGCCCTCAGAGAGTCTTCCGGCCAGGCTGGCCCCGCTCCCATCACCGGAGGCTGTTCCCCACCCTTTGCCAGCTCAGCCGGTGCCTGGGGCACCTGGGCAGGGCTGGGACTGGTACTAGCGGTGCCGCCTGCCTGCTCTGGGCGTGTGGGCAAAATGATCGCCATCGATCCCTGCACATCTTATCTGCCCAGCCCACTCCCGCACCCTTGTGGGCAGCCCAGGAACCGCAGAGGCACCACCGCCCCTTCCCCTGAGTGCCATGGCCGCCTGTCCCGTCGCCTGGCATTCCCCGGTGCTGGGTGGCCATCCCAGCGTGCCCATGCTTCCCTGTCTCAGTTTCCCCCCTTGTGTGCAGGAGCCAGGGTGCCAGCCCATGACCCCCCTGCTCATTCCTTCCCCCCCAGATGTATGGGCGCTACACGCAGGACTTGGGTACCTTCGCCAAGGATGAGGCGGCCCGGCTGCGGCTGCACGGGGACGGGGACACCCCCCGGCCCCGCCGCCCCTCCGAGCTGCTGGAGTACACCCAGGGCCGCTGTGCGCCCTGCCGAGGTAAGGGTGACAGGGGCAAGGGGGTTGGGGACAGCAGTGGGCACAGCCCCGAGGCAACATGTGGTCTGGCCATGGCTGCTCACCCTGCCGCAGCGGTGGGAGGTAGGGTTTCTCTGGCTGTCATGGGACACCGGCGCCGAGGACAATGCCACCTGCCCGCCGGGCAGCGGGGACACAATGGCCCAAAATAGCCGGGCACTCCGCAGGGACCGGGGGGCCCCAGCCCCTCTGCCTGGGGCCGTGCCAGGAGGGCCGTGCTGGTGGGAGGTGCACGCCGTGTGCGGCTGTGCACGGCCAGAGCCCACTGATCCCGCTGTTCCTGTCCGCCAGTGGCTGTGGTGTGGCACCGTGGTGGTCCTGCACCGGGTAGTGCCAGTGGTGCTGGATTGGTGCCGCCGGCTGTGAGCACTTGTGTCCCTGCCAGCCTGGCCCTGCCACCCTGGTGTGCCCACCCCTGGGGTGCCTGGCCCTGAGCCTACCCTTGTACCCACAGTCTGCGCCTTGCAATGCCGGCAGTTCCTCTTCTCCAAGGTGGGCGAAGACTGGGTCTTCCTCATCCTCCTGGGGCTGGTTATGGCACTGGTGAGCTGGGCCATGGACTTTGCCATCGCCACCTGCCTCCAAGGTGAGTGGGCACTTGTGGGCTCTTGAGGCCATGGTGGGGCATGGGGTGGCCGTGTCGCAGTGTCATGCCATGCCCTTGTTACCTGTGACCCCGCTGGCTGGATGTGCCCACAGCCCAGAAATGGATGTATGGGGGCCTGGACACCAACGTGCTGCTGCAGTACCTGGCTTGGGTCACCTACCCCACCGTGCTCATCACCTTCTCAGCTGGTTTCACCCAGATCCTCGCTCCCCAGGCTGTGGGTAGGGCACTGGGGGGGAGTGCCTGCACCCCAACGGGGTGTCCTTTCCATGGGGGGTAAGGGTTGGGAGCTGTCTGGGTTTCCAGCTGTTTCTGGGTCTGTCGGGTCAGGGGTCCTGGAAGTCTTTCAAGGACTATGAGTTGTACTTCAGAGGGTCTCCTGTGAACTATGGGGTGCATGACTTCCTGGGCTATAAGGCTGGGGGTCCTGGGGAGTTTCCCAGGGCTATGGGCTAGTCTTCAGAGGATCTTCTGGGGCCCGTGGGTTGGATGTCATAGAATCAGTCAGCTAGGTTGGAAAAGACCTTTAAGATCATCAAGTCCAGCCTTTACCCCAGTACTGCCAAAGCCACCACTAAACACTGCTGCTAACAGCCTCATCTACATGGTTCTTGAACACTTCCAGGGACAGTGATTTCATCAGTGCCTGGGGCTGGTTGTCTTCCAAGGGCTATGGGCTGGTTTTCTGAGGGTCTACTGTGAGTTAAGGTGTGGATGTCCTGAGCTATAGGGTCTTCCTAGGGCTAAGAGCTGGCATTCAGGAGGTCTCTTGGGGACTATGGGATTGGAGTCCCCAGAGAGCTATAGGTTGAGGTGTTCCTATATGGCCATGGGGCTGTGGGGAGAGGTTTGTCTGGGGTCTCCATATGGCACTGGCAGTGTGAAGGATCCCCTGAAGAGCTACGGGTCTGGGGCTGCCCAGTGTCCCCGCTCTGTGGCCATGGATGAAGCTTGTCTCCATGGTGCTAGGCTCAGGGATCCCTGAGATGAAGACCATCCTGCGGGGCGTCGTGCTAAAGGAGTACCTCACCTTCAAGACCTTTGTGGCCAAGGTGATCGGGCTGACATGCGCCCTGGGCAGCGGCATGCCCCTGGGCAAGGAGGTGAGGACAGTGCCCTGGGCACAGCAGCGAGGGGAATGGTGGGGACACCATCCTCAACCCCGCAGCTGTCCTTGCAGGGTCCCTTCGTCCACATCGCGAGCATGTGTGCAGCCCTGCTCAGCCGCTTCCTCTCCCTCTTTGGGGGCATCTACAAGGTGAGCAGCACAGGCTGGCTCCTGGGGGCTCCGCCAGTGCCCCCCAGCAGGTTTGGCAGCACATGGGACAGGGGCAGTGCCCACTCACCCTCGGCTCTCCTGCAGAACGAGGCAAGGAACATTGAAATGCTGGCAGCCGCCTGTGCCGTCGGGGTCGGCTGCTGCTTTGCTGCCCCCATCGGAGGTAGGGTCACCCTGAGCCCCCCGCATACCCCACACCTCCCACCCGGGCACCGGGATCTGCCCAGTAAGGCAAGCAGGGCCCCCAGGACAGCTGGCGTGGGAGAGGGCAGTGCCGCTTAGCGGGGAGGAGGAAGGGGGGAGTGGGCGCCATCCTCCTGGAGGTGTAACGTCTGCTCTCGTCCTCTTCCCTGCTGCGCTGCGCTCCAGGGAGCTCCCTGCTCCAGCCCCGCTGAGCCCTGCCCGTAGGTTGGTGATGTGTCTAACTCTTTCCTTGCCCTTTGCCTGATGTCTGTCTGTCTGCCCATCTGTGTGTGCTCCACCCCAGTGCCAACCGCTATGTTGCTGCTCGTGTCTCTGCGCTACGCTTTTACTCTTGCAAGCTGCTGCTTCGCTGTGCCCACTGCAGCCAGCTACGGACTGGCCATGTGCTTTGCCAGGGAAGCCCTTGAACCACCTCATAGTGTGTCTGTGGGGCTGGTCAGACTCCTGTGGACCCAGCACAAGCATGGGCTCGGGGCAGGGAGCATGCCAGGCACTGGGGGCCCACCTGGGTTTCGCCGTCTCCCTTGTGCACTTCCCCCCGGTGCCAGGCGTCCTCTTCAGCATCGAGGTCACCTCCACCTTCTTCGCCGTCCGCAACTACTGGCGTGGCTTCTTTGCTGCCACCTTCAGTGCCTTCATCTTCCGTGTTCTCGCTGTCTGGAACAAGGATGAAGGTATCCCTGGTTGGGTGGGGGGCACGGGGATCCCCCCACCAGCCCCCTGACCCCTGCCATCCCCCAGAGACGATCACGGCGTTGTTCAAGACCCGTTTCCGCCTTGACTTCCCCTTTGACCTGCAGGAACTGCCTGCCTTCGCCGTCATTGGGTGAGTGTGGCCACCCTGGCACCCGTGCCATGGCCTTGGGGCAGCAGAGGCATTGCTGGCAGGTGGTGATGGTGGTGTCAGTGGCAGTGGTGGCACTGGGTAAGCACTCACGTGTCCTCTGGCCAGGATTGCCAGCGGCTTTGGGGGCGCGCTCTTTGTCTACCTCAACCGCAAGATCGTGCAGTTCATGCGCCGGCAGAAGGCCATCAACCGCTTCCTCATGAAGAAGTAGGTGCCTGTCGGTCCCTGGCACTGGGGTGGTGCAGCTGGGGCTGCACCAAGGTCACACCCGCCCCATGCCACCCTGCCAGGCGTCTGCTCTTCCCTGCCCTGGTGACACTTCTCATCTCCACGCTGACCTTCCCACCCGGCTTCGGACAGTTCATGGCTGGCCAGGTACCTGCCATGGGGTGACACACCGGTCCCCATCCCAGGGCCTCTGCCAGCCCCAGCTGACGCCTGCCCATCACCAGCTCACCCAGAAGGACACCCTGGTGACACTCTTCGATAACCAAACGTGGGCCAAACAAGGGCTCAGCAACGAGTTTGAATACTTGGGTATCCTGGAGGCCTGGCACCATCCCCGCTCCAATGTCTTCGTCACCCTTGTTGTCTTCATCCTCATGAAGGTAAGTGCCTCCTGCTTCTGCCAGCCCTCAGGTGACACCAGGAGGCTCTGGAGAGGGCCTTCTAGATGCCACCAGGGAGGTGCCAGATGGTTGCCAGCAAGGTGGCACTGAGTGGCTGCTCCCAGAGGCCACAAAGGTGTTGGCTGGGTGCTCTGACGTGCCATCAGAGATCTTGGTTGGGAGGCACCAAGGTGCCACCAGGGAGGTTCTGGCAAGGTGCCCACAGGGAGGAGTGGGGCTGTCCCATGGCACAATGCAATGCCCATGTGTTGAACAACAGCAGCCAGCTGTGGGTCATGGCAGGGACAAGAGGCAGGGCTGGGACGGGGAATGGAAACTAACAGGATGTGTGTCCTCATCCCCACACAGTTCTGGATGTCAGCCCTGGCCACCACCATCCCAGTGCCCTGTGGAGCCTTCATGCCCGTCTTTGTCATCGGTGAGAACCCATACCCCAGGCAGGCACAGCGGGAGATACCTATGGATGTCCCCAGAGTCCCCTCCCCAGCAGCTCTGGGATAGAGGAGAGGACATGAGGCTGGTTCAGGTGCTGGAAGAGTCCTGTGCCTGCTCCCAGCTTTTTTCTGTGGGTAGGAGCAGCCTTTGGACGCTTGGTGGGGGAGAGCATGGCAGCCTGGTTCCCCGATGGCATCCACACTGACAGCAACACCTACCGCATTGTGCCGGGGGGCTACGCCGTGGTGGGTAAGCACTGGACTGGCACAGGGGCACCATGGTAGGCATCCCTTGGGCAACCTCCAAAGGAGCTGGTGTGCTACCCCCCTGGGCTGCGAGTGACACCACCATGGGGATGGCCCTGGGAGGTCCCAAGGGCTCTGGGCTGGTGGATGCCCATGGGGTGAGGACCCAGCCTGGCAGGCAGCACCTCACAGTTGCCCCTCTGTCTCGGGATGGATGCAGGGGCAGCTGCACTGTCAGGCGCCGTCACCCACACGGTGTCCACGGCCGTCATCGTCTTTGAGCTGACGGGGCAGATCTCTCACATCCTGCCTGTCATGATCGCTGTCATCCTGGCCAACGCTGTGGCCCAGAGCCTCCAGCCCTCCCTCTACGACAGCATCATCCGCATCAAGAAGCTGCCCTACCTCCCTGAGCTGGGCTGGGGCCACCACGAGTGAGTGTGTGCCCCCTGCTCTGTCCCCAGGCCCCTCACCAGGCACAAGGGTAAGGGGTGGCATCACAGCGAGGCCACCATTACCTTCCTGGGGCAGGAAATACAATGTGCGGGTGGAGGACATCATGGTGCGGGACATCCGCTACATCACCCTCAACTGCAAGTACCGAGACCTGCAGCACGTTCTGCACAGCACCAAGTTGAAGAGCCTGCCACTGGTGGAGTCAGCTGGTGAGATGTGGGCAGGGGGCTCTGCTGGCACCTGCCCCAGTTGTGGGATGTGCCGGGATGTGTGTGGGTTTGGCAAGAAGGGGATCAGGAGCCAACGTGGTCCCTCATTGCCTCCATCAGAGTCCATGATCCTGCTGGGCTCCATTGAGCGGACACAGGTGGGGGCCCTGCTCAGCCACCAGCTCAGCCCCCAGCGCCGCCTCCAGGCCCTGCAGCAGAAGGCGCTGGCTGAGAACGGGCACCGGCTGTCCGATGCCAGCATCCGCTTCCAGGTGAGGGGGGTGGCCACTGCTGGGGCTGCCTGCCAGGGTGCCCCCTCCCGCTGTGCCCCACCACCTGTTCTCCCACAGATCAGCACAGAGGCCTCGTCGGGCATCCCTGCCCGTGCCACCCCCCGCAAGCCCCTGAAGCCAGCTCTGAAGCGGGTGCCCAGCTGCCCAGCCGAGAGCCCCCAAGGTGAGTCAGCACAGGCCCCCCCCCCCGAAACCCACTGTGACCCCCACTGACACCCTTCCCTACCCACAGCTGGTACTACCGACCACTCCGGCATCGCCCTCAAGAGCCTCTTCTGTGCCAACCCCACTGCAGACCCCACTGAGGTGAGTATGGCCCTGCCTGGCCCTTTTCTACCCACTGCCATTTTTTCCCATCACTCCCGTTCCTTTGCATCACTTCACACCCCTTCCCAGTCCCTGCCCACCAATTCTTGTCCATGCCTGTCCTTGCCCCTTCCTGCCCATCGCTGCCCATGGCACATAGAACTGCCATTGTTCCATCCCTGCCCATCCCTGCCATGGCACGACCCTGCCATGCCCTAACACTGCTGTCTCTCCCCGCGTGGTGCCAGGCCCAGGGCACAGCCTATCGCAAGGCCAAACACGTCCGTATTTCCATCGTGGTAAGCTGCAGCCAATAGACGGCTGGGCGTGGTTCCTCTAATCAGAGCCCAGCACGAATTGTCGGAACCAATCAGGGGCCTGACAAAATTCTGTTTGGCCAATCATGTTCGGTCTCCATGTGTGCAGCCAATCGGTCCACCCTGATTCTTCTCAGCCAATCACAGTGTGCATCCTCCCAGTCCCAAATCTTCCTGGCAAATCATAGTGTAACCTGAAGCCTCTTGGTCAGTCCCTGCTGTCTTATTTACCCCACTTCGCTCAGCCAATCACGGCACATCTTGCATTCTCCCCACAAATCACACGCTGGCTTGTCCCACCTCAGCCAATTGTGGTGTGACCTATGTCCTCTCATCCAATCATGCTACCTGACCTGCACGTGCTGCCTGCACCCTATCCATACTGCTGCAGCCCCACTGCTCCTGCCTGTACCCTGCTTGCTCCCTGCCTGTACCCTGCTTGCTCCCTGCCTGTGGCTGGTGTGTGGTCATGCTGCCTGCTGCCCTGCCAGGCTGCTTACGCTTGCCTCTTCCGCAGGAGGAGATGGATCTGGGTGACAGGATGACCCCAGCAGAGGTGAGGGGGTGGGCAAGGGCAGGCAGGATCCTCCTGCCCACAGGGGACCAATGGGGTGCTGAGGCAAAAGGTGGGCAGTGGAGGGGGCACGGGACATGGGCAACACCAATATCCCCGTAATGCTGAGTGCAGGGGAGGGTCCTCACTGGCATCCTGTGCCAAGTCCCCTCACCCGGCCCCATGGCATCCCTCCCCAGATCCTGGAGTGGGAAGAGCAGCAGCTGGACCAGCTGGTGGACTTCAGCAGTGCCAAGATCGACCCTGCACCATTCCAGCTGGTGGAACACACATCACTGCACAAGGTGCGCCTGTGCCCCCCTGGACCTTATCCCTGACCTCCCATATCCCCAGCTCAGACCCTTTTTCCTGCAGACCCACACCATCTTCTCACTGCTGGGCCTGGACCATGCGTATGTCACCAGCATTGGGCGCCTGGTGGGCATGGTGTCCCTCAAGGAGGTGAGCAGGGACTGGTGTGAGGTTGGAGGGGCACAAGGGGGCACCCAGAGCCACCTGCCCATGTGTTTGGGGTACCCACAGCTGCGGAAGGCCATCGAGGGCTCACTGACAGCCAAGGGGGTGAAGGTGCGCCCACCACTTGCCAGCTTCCGTGACAGCACTGCCAGTGCCGGTGAGCCCGACACCACCGCCCTGCACCAGCTCTGGGACCGTCACCAGCACCACCCCATGCCCCGTGAGGCCAGTCCAGGGGGTGATGATGATGACGACAGCCCCAAGGGACAGTGAGATAGCAGTGCCCACCCCCCCTGTCCCCAGGGCCCCTGGCAGGTGCCAGGGGCTGCCTGCCATGTGCCCGCTTGTGGCATATGAGTGCCACCCTCAATCCAGAACCACTGCCCCCTCCCTATGCCAGGGGCTGGCTGGGCGCCCTCCAGCCTGCCTCTACCCCCACCCCCTGCCAGCTCTTGGGGCTTTCCACTTCACTACCTCTGCCCCCACAGCCCCTGGTGCCCCTCTGGCACAGCCACTGCACTCACGCCCCACCACGGGCACTACACTGTCCCTGCTCAGGTTAGCACAGGGGGCAGAGGGGCAGCAGGCCAGGGTGCCCACAGGGACATGGGTGGGCACTGCCTCTCTCCTCAGCACTTCATGGCTGAGAAGTGGGGAACCTGCCTCCTCTCTGCTGTGCATCCTCCCCATGTAAATACAGAGATTTTTATATTAATTTAATAAAAGGACTTTATAAACAGAGCCAGAGCACTGAGGGGCTGGAGGTGGGGAGGGGGCATGGACAATGGGCAAAACCAAAGCTACACCATGGTGCTGAGGTTGGCATCACATGGGGCAAGAAACTGGTCCTCCCACTGCGCTGCTCACAGTGTGGCCTCAGTGCGGTACAGCACCTGCGGGGGCTCACCAGGGCGGACTCCAGCATGGCGCCGCGCAGTGATCACCAGTGTGCCAGCCTCGGTGAGGGCACAGCTCACCGACAGCGGGTCCATGTCCTCAGGCAGCTGGCACTTGTGGGTGAAGGTGTCGCAGACGGTGCCATCCTCGGCCACCTGTGGGAAGGCAGCACTAGTGCCTGGGGCACAGCATGGTGGTACACAGCACATTCCCAGTTACCCCAGTGCTAGCGATGTGGCAGCTCCTGGTCACCCTGGCTCCACCAGGGAGCTCAACAGGGCAGTTACCAGTGATTCAAGGACAATTCCCAGTTACACCATTGCCAGGAGGGACCAAGTCCCTATTGCCTCAGCCTTGTGGGGGTGGGTTAATTTCCATTTCCCCCAGCACCAGCAAGGACTGTTCCAAATTGCCCCCACCAGCAGAGAATGCAACAGGGCCGGAGTTCCCAGTTACCTCCCTTCCCAGCAGGGACGATTCAGTTACCACTCCTGCAGGAGTGGGTGCCATGGTGCAGGACCCCCATCACTCCATGGCCAGGGAGTGGGAATGCTGCTGCCCTGGAGTGCCTCACCTTCTCGGCCTGGATGGCAACGTGGCAGTTGGAGGTTGTCACCACGATGTCGGGGGGCTCGAACTGGCTGACATCGGCCACCACCTGGTAGGTGTCACCTTGGGCACGCACCCAGGTGCCCAGGCTGCAGGGGCACACAGCACCAGGGGACCCTGTGGGCATCAAGGGGCTGCCAGGCATGGGGGCAAGTGGACTAAGGGTTGGGGCACTGGGGACTGTGGGAAGCGGGTGCCACTGGGGGGAGCTGGGGATGGCAGGTGGTATCATGGGTCTGGGAACACTGGAGATGCTGGGGGGCTGCAGGGCCTCCCATGTGTATGGGAGTATTGGGTGGTCCAGCATTAGCAGGAGGCCATGGGGGTTCTGGGGGAACCCGAGGAGTCTGGGGGCACTGGGGATAGCAGGGGAACAGTGGAGGAGGCTGGGGACACAAGGAACAAACAGGACAACCTATGGAGAGGGCATTGGGGGAGCACTGGGTCTAATCTGGGGGTGTACAGGAAAGTGGGGAGCTACCAGAGGACACCAAAGGGTATGGGTAGGAGAAGCTGGAGGCACAGTGGGTCAGGGGACAACAAGGACACTGAGGGTACGGTGGGACTGGGGGGGGTTGGGAGGGCTGAAGGACAGTCCAGGAAGCCATGGGGCACATGAGGGGCAGTCCCCCTGGTCCGTGCTGGGGAAGGGGTCCCATGTGTGCCCAGCACATGGCAGTGGGTAACTCTGCCGTAGCCCTCCCCAGGATGTCAGGGACTCCCTCCCGCCCCCCATCGCCAGTACCTGGGAACCCAAAGGCCTCATGTGCCAGTGCCCCGAAGGGCCCGTGCCGCCGATCGCCCTCGAAGCGGGGATCACCATGCCCCGGGCCATAGGTGCTGATGCGTTCAGTGCGGTACGAGGAGGCTGAGCCGAGCGAGGCCATGGCGCCTGCTGCCTGTGCCCACCAAGGGCCTGGCTGCGGGGAGGGGGCCGCCCGCCCGCCCGCCACCACCGACACATGCCCATAATTAGGCACCCTGGCCCCAGGAATGCGAGATAAAGTCTGAGGCCCCGCCATAGCCCCGTGGGGCCAAGGAGGGGACGTGTGGCTGCCACCAGGGCCAGCCTGCCCCCCCGGGAGGATGTGCCCCCATCCGCAAGAAGAAGCGCCCAGCACAGTGCTCGCACAATGGACTTTATTGGAGACGTGGTGGGATGGAGGAGGGGGTGCTGGGGTGGGCACCCCACGGGTACTGCCACAGCAGGGTGGGGGCTCAGGTTGCTGTGGGTATGCACACATGTGCATGTGCATGTGCACTGTAGATGTGCACATGCAAACACACACATGCACACACACGCAGAGCAAGGCCCCGCACCCATCTGCAGGCACCCTGTACTCCACAGCCCATCCCAGCGCCGCGGGGAGCATCCGCTGTCCGCAGAAAGAAGGTGATGGCAGGGAGCCCATCAACATGGCATCAGGCCTGCTGGCCCCTGCACCCCTTCACAGCTTGGCCATGCAGGGAGAGGGGAGCCAGACCCATGCCAGGCACCCTATGGTAGGGAGGGGGAAGGGGTGCTGTGCCTGGACAGGGTTGATGGAGATCCTGGGGGGCACACAGGAGCAGAGCTGGAGCAGGTGCTGGGGCACCTGGGGGTGCAGGGCCAGGAGTGCCATGGCCATGGGCAGGGAGCAGCATGCAGTGGGCAAGCGGCCCTACAAGAACACGTGCCATGCAGGAAGGGGGGCACAAGCGTTGGCAAAAAATAGCATTCCTCCCCCAAACAGTGTGCTCGGACCCCCGGCACAGCCCTGGGGGGCCCCCGAGCCAGGGTGCCACCCTGATCAGGACAGGGGGAATGGTCGCCCTTCATGTAGGCACTTGGTTCCCTGCTAGGGGTGAGTGACTTGGGGCCAGGGATGTTGATCCCACTGCCCCTTCCCGCCTCCCCCCACACATTGCCCCTTAGCAGACTTGGGGGGCCCCAGCTGGGCTGAGGCCCTTGCCGCTGAACGGCCTTGAGGGTGTTGCCATAGATGGCCCAAAGCCACCAGCCTGGGGCCCATGCCCCCCTTGACCCTTCAGTCTTCCTGTGCCAGCCCCACACACGTACAAAAGTATAGAAACAGCGGCACCACGGCACAACCGCAGCCCCCGGCGCCCCCAGAGCTCCCCCGGCCCCGAGGCAGCAGTTCACAGTTTAAAACTCTGTCCAATAAAAGCTGGCTGGGGAGAGAGGAGGAAATCCCCTGATCCCCACATTCCCCCCACCACCCCAAGCCGAGGGTGCGGGCATGGGGCAGGGGCACCACGGGATGCTCGGAGAGGTTCAGCCACGCCAGTGGGGAACCTGTGCTCAAAAGGGGAGCCAGGGGTGGTTTGGGGGGAGGGGAACATGCGAACAACCAGCCCCAATGTTTCAGTCCTGTCAGTTTTAGGGGGCACATCTGGGCATCAGGGTGGGGGTCCAACCCCACCAAGCCCTTCCCTGTGCCCCTTCCCCGCTCTCATGCAAAAATCCAGGAGGGCAACGATACGGCCAAGCGGAACGGGGGCACAATGGCCAGGGGGCCTGCAGCAGCCCCCCCAAACCCCCCTGTGCCCGGATAGTGACGGGGCGCAGCAGCAGGGCTGTCCCTTGCCCAGCACAGGGTCCGGCAGAAGGGTGGACCCCTGCCGGGAGAGGCGGGGCACCCTAGGCGGGGCATCAGGGCTCTTCGGCCTCCTCCTCCAGCGATGCCACCCCGGAGGATGCGACGTCGGAGACTTTCCGTCGGAGCGGGAAGTCCTTGCTCAGCACCACCTCGTCTTCAGCGGGCGAGAGGCAGGCTTCGGTGTAGGACACGGAGTAGAAGGAGTCCTGGCACCGGAGCCGTGCCAGGCCCCGCAAGGCACTTTGGCTGGCCGGGGGGGGCAGCTTGGGCAGCAGCAGGTCCTCGCCGCCCAGGGAGCCCAGCAGTTTGGCAGTGAGTTCAGAGGGGGACACCATCTCCAGGCTGCAGAGGCTGGAGCAGAGAGTCTCGGGGGACAGCGTGTGCGAGGAGTCGCTCTCGGGCTCGCAGGAGCTGTGCCGCATGCCCAGGTGGCACAGGTGGCCCTGCAGCAGGTCTCGCAGCAGCGCGCTGGCAGGCACTGAGCCGGGCAGCTCTGCAGGGAACCAGGATACCCGGGGTCAGTCAGGGTTGATGCACCGGGGGGTGCCAGCTACCCCCCATCCCAGGGGGTGGGAGCACTCCATCAGGCACCATGCCTCCTGGGCCCACAGATTGTGTGGCGCTGGTGACCACCACAAGAAAAGCAAAGTGTGCTCTGGCACTGGGGATGGTGCAGGGCTTCCCATCCTGGCATGAGTGCTGTTTTCACGGTGCAGGGCAGGGGCATGGCCGCGAAATGGGGTGGCCAGGCTGGGAACATGGCTAGGTATGGGCATCCCACTCTTTCAACCCTTGGCACCAGCAGCAGGACACCTTGCCCACCCAGTGGGTACCCACTCCCATGGCACTTACCAGCGGGCTGGGAGCTCTCTGTGGAGGTCATGAAGTCCTCATCATAAGACTCGTCATTGGAGTCGTCCCCATCCACCGAGGACCAGGCACGCAGCTTGGCCTCAGCGATGGCGAACTGCTCCGCCACGCCTGGCACAGGACAAGCACAGGTCACACACACACCAGGAGGTGCCCCAAAATACCCCTGCCCCAGTGGCTCTGTGCCCACAGTGCACTGATGGATGGATGGAGAGAGGGAGGGATGGAGGGAGGGATGGATGGATGGAGGGATGGATGGAGGGATGGATGGAGGGATGGATGGAGGGATGGGGACCACCTGCCCCACCAGCCCTGCCCTTGGCCGCAGTGGGGGACCGAGCCCGCTGGCCATGCCGCACGTGGTGCCCACCAGCAGCGAAGCGCGCCTCCTGCTCGCCCTCGCTCAGGTGGCAGTAGGAGTTGAAGGCGCTCTCCAGGGCAGTGGGTGGTTCCACCGGCTTGCACCAGCCCTTCCACTCGATGAGGTGGGCGACACGGCCCTGTGCCATGGCTGTCGGCTTTGTCACATGCTCCTTCACCACCTGCGAGATGCCTGCAAGATGTGCCCCCACGTCAGCACTCCCTGAGTACTCCAAGTGCCTTCCATGAGTCCATGAACCGGCACCCTCATCTACTGCCCTTTGGACCTGGCAGCCGTGCGCCCTCCTCTTGGGTACCACCAGGGACCTAGGGACACCTTGAGCCCCCAGATTCCAGAGGGGTGACCCCAATGCCCTTCCCAAGAGGTACAGACCCTTCTCCCATAGAAGACCCCCTTTCCCTGGGTGAACCCTTGGGCACTCCACACCCTGGGCCAGGCGACCAGTTACCGTGCAGAGAGGAGCGGGCCAGGGCAGCAATCTCCTGAATGGTCAGTGCGCGCCGTGACTTGGGCAGCATCTCGATAGTGTCCTCAACATTGACCTGTCGGGGCAGACAAGGATGCCACAGTCCCCAGCCACCCTGCTTGCCCGCTGCCTGCAACCACCACCTCCACCAAACCATGTGCCCTGGGAAGGGGATCAGCCCCACTTGGTGCACACCCCCTGGGTCTGGGTTGTCTGTGCACACACGTGTGTTACAGACTCACATGTGCCTGTGTGCAGAGGGATGGTCACAGCCAGTACAGGCAGGGCAGCAGGTATACACACACACCTGTGCCTGTGTGCATGCTCTCATCCTAGCACACCCATACACTGCTGCTCACACTGCACCCTTGTACGTGCACACACACACATGCTCCGTGTACACATACCTGCTCATGTAACCACATGTACAGACACAGGTACTCGTACACATGCAAACTCACACACACGCAAGGCGCTCCTCACCATGCACACATATGAACTCGCTGCGTGAGTTCACACACACACGTAAGCTGTACCTGCACACACACGCGCACACACACACACACACGTGCATGGCCCATGCTAGTTGGGGCCACTGAGTGTCCTCCCTGGCATGTGCGTGCACATACGTGTGCTCGTGCAAGGCCACTGCCATGCCAGAGCATCCCAATCCTGCTGCTTGTCCCCGTTGCCCATCCCAGCCATGCCAGGCCCTGAGCCCATGGCCACGGGGGAAGCGATGTAGGATTTGGAGGCGCGCAACAAATTGCATTGCCATGGCAACGAGGCACCGTGGACTGATTTCTCCCAGGATACAGCCCGGCTCGTGGCTGACGTCAGAGCAGCCCCAAGCCGCTGTGAGCTGTCAGGTCCAAGTGGCCAGGAGACTGGGGGGCAGCGGGGCCCCATGCACCCCAAAACCCCAGGAAGGGTGTCCCGCTGTGAGGTACCGGGGTACCTGGAGGAAGTCCTGGCTGTCGAAGGAGGCCTGGCGCACCAGGCGGGGCAGCGGGCGAGCGGCACTCAGCGGAGACAGCGCTTTCACCTCTTTCCACTCCACACACAGCGTCGTGTCCACAGCCACTGTGGGAAGAGCCAGGGCTGGCATCAGCACCTCCATGTCCCCAGCACCTCCATGTCCCCAGCACCCAGCTCAGTCCCTTCCTCCCAGGGTAGCTGCTTCTTGTCTGGTCTGAGACCAGGCAGAACTCATTGCAGAGGTGCTCCGGAGTGGCCGGGTGCTGCGGCACAGGTGACTCACACATAGGCAACTCTTCTGCCTGTGTCAGCGGTAACGCACAGCCCCAGCCAGGCAGTGGGGACCGGGCTCCCATCCCAGCTTGGCCACTGTTTCAGGAGGGGTGGGGGCAGGCTGGGGGGGACGGGCTGAGCCAGGCGCTGGGTGCATAGGGGGATGTGGCACTGCAGGGGGCTGCTGCTCCTCCTCCAAAATCTCCCTCCCAAGTTCCCCGAGAGGAAAAGGAAAGAAGAAAGAGGAAAGGTAAGAGAAAAAGGAGCAAACAAAGGATGGGGGTGATAAAAGCACCGGCTCCCATTCTCCACCCCGGCAGCCTGACATCCTGGCACTGATACCCCAAGCCCCCTAGGCACTGACTGCCAAGCTCCAGGGCTAGGGAGGGTACTCTGTCATCACAGCCCCCCAGCCAGGCCAGCCCCCAAGGGGCCAGAGCATGATGTCCCTGAGCAGCTTCATTCCCCCTGCACCAAGGTGGGCCCAGCTTATGTAAACCATCCTGGAGGTGGGATATGGGGGGGGCAGAACAATGCTCCCCCCCAACCCCTATCTGAGGGTAGCCTTTGGCTCCTGGAGAAACTCCCAATGGCACCAATCACACCCCCGGCTTTGGGCAGGGGCACCCTGTGGTGATGCCCAAGCATCAACACCTCTACCACCCTAGCAACAACACCCCCAAGGCCTCCCTGCTGTGTCTGCAACACCCCCAGCACCATTCCAGCCCCCAGAACACCCTTGGATCATGGTTACAGCCCCCATCGCCCCCAGCCCTCCTGCAGCACCCCCAGGACATCTGCAGCACTCCCATAGCGTTCCCACAGCACCCCACACCCCCGCAGCGCACCCCTGCAGGCCACCATAGTGTCTCAAATAGCCTCCTAAGTACCTCTATCCCCCTTATAGCACCCCCTATACTCTCCCAGGCCTTTGACCAGCACCCCCAGCCCCACACCCCCTTTTCAGCCCCCCGTCATCCCCCCCATTACCCACCAGCTCCCACAAAGCTGCACCTCAGCCTCTCAAATTCCCCCAATCCCTGCCAATCTCACCCCCTGTAACCCCTGGGTTACCCAGCTGCCCAGAGCAGCATCCCCGGGCCCCAGATCTCCACCTGTCTATAGCCCCCATCCTCCTATACATACCCAAACCCTCCAAAGCCCTCAAGCTATCTGTATCCTCCCCCATCCTTAGGCACCCTAATCCTCCGTGTCTCCCTCCCTACCTGCATACCTTTCTGCAGCCCCCAGCCCACATAGCCTCCCCATAAACCACCCCATACCCTAGATCCCCTCGACCCCCACCCCTGTATCCTTCCAACACCCTCATAGCACCACCCCCATACCCTCGGCCACCCCCCAGCAGCCTCCCCCCAGCCCCCGCAACCCATACAATCCACATCCCCCTACACTCTCCATACTCTAACACCCTCCAGGACCACCTCCTGCCCCCCACCCCGGTGCCGCTCACCCACCGATGGTGGTTTTGGAGCCGATGCAGCCCATGCTCCCGGGGGGAGCCCGGTGCGGGCACTACCGCCGGCTCCGCGCCGCCCGCATCATCCCCCGGTCGCATGGGCGGCCCCGGGCAGCGCCCGTGTCCCGCCGGAGGCTGCTGCCGGGCTGGGCCGCGGTGCCGGAGCCCCGAGCGGTGCCTGCGCCGGGCCGGGGAGCAGCACGTCCAGAGACGTCACTGCTGAGGGAGGAAGAGGAGGGAGAGGGGGAAGCGGGAGGGGGGAGGGAGATGAGGAGGAAGAGGAGGAGGATGGGGAGAAGAGGGAGGAGGGAGAAGAAGAGGAGGAGGAAGGGCGGGAGGAAGGCTAGGGAAGAGGAGGCAGAGGGGAATGAAGAATGAAGAGAAGGATGGGTGGGAGAGAGGCTGGAGGAAAGAGGAGGAAGGGGAGATTGGTAGAGGAAAAGGGGAGTGAAGGCAGCCGGGGAGGATGAAGAAAGAGGGGAGATGAAGAGGAAGAGGGGGATGAAGGAAGAGGAGGGGGGCGCGGGGAGGAGGAGAATGGACGAGAAAAGAAGTGGGGTCTGAGGAGGAGAGGAAGGCAGGGCACCGCGGAGAGCGCCGTGCCAGTACCGCGGACAGCGCCGGCCTGCCGGGCCCGGGGCCCCGCTGCCCCCAGAGCCCCCGGGGCAGAGACAGGGACTTCTCAGCCCCGGGCCTGCCCGCGAAAGGGGGACTGTGGCTCTGGCCCTGCCCGTCTCCTGCCACCGCTCCAAGGGGATGGCAGTAGAGATTGAAGCACACAGCTATGACAAGGGACACCCTCGCTGGACCTAGGTTCAGGGCAGGTGGGTGCAGGCCTTGGGCACCACATCAGGAGATCCAGGCCAGCGCTGGTGCCAGGCTGAGGGGTTAACCTGCAGCCAGACCTCTGTTCATTCGGTAACCTACTGGTGGCAATTAACGTTGCAGTACCTTTTCTCTGGCACAGAGGGGCACTACCAGGGTGTCACCCTGCCCCTTGGCAAGCAAGGTACCCAACAGCCAAAGGGCCTCCTTCTTTATTCACTCACTCATTAAGGGGAAGGGGGAAGCTCCTGGCCAATACTGCCCCCAGCCCCCCTTCTCCTGGCCCTGCTGGCCTTTCTGTGCCAACTGCTTCCCAGCATTAGAGCTGCCAGGGCTGCAGCTCAGACAGATCAGCCTCTAATCTGGGGAACAGCCTCCAGTTAATTATTCTGTTCCCTTGGGCCATGGCCAGTGTGACTCAGCAAGAGGCAGCCCAACACAGCAAAGACTAGCCTCCAGTCCCAAGAGTGGCACTCCACTGGGAGCCCCCAGTCTTGCCCATCTCCACCCCATCTGCAAGCCAAGACTGGAAGGTGCTGAGAAAAAATGCCCCTCAAGATGGAAGTTGTATGAGGGGATCATGGCACCCATCTCCCAGCAGAGACCGGGGAGAGCACACAGGTCCTGCCACTTTGGTGCCCAGGGGAAATGGGATGCCTGGGGACATGGGGCTCTGTGCTGCAGGCAGGGTGCTGGCAGGGCTGCCTGTCCACCATGGAACACCCTGTGCCAGGCAGAGCTGGCGAAGAGGGTCCGTGTTCCAGGCACATCCCCCTGCCACCCTCCCAGCCCTGGGGTGGGGGATACCTACCGTCTGCCTCGGGGTGCCGAAGGAGGCGGGCCCCTGCCTAGGCTCCAGGCTGGCACCCCCATACCAGCCCAGGCTCAAGGGACATGGGGTGGCAAGAGCGGCACACGGGGCGTTATTTAGCAATGTTCTTTTATTTCCAGTTTTAAGGTGAAAAGATGCCTTTAAATCTTCAATTAAATACTCCATAAAGAAAAAA
>NDXB01006823.1:33055-46081 GCA_002631895.1 Agapornis roseicollis | reverse complement strand
AAAAATTAAATAAAAAAAACCAAAAAAAAAAAAAAAAAAAAAAAAGGCAAAAAAAAAAATTATTTACAAATTCACGTGACCAGTAATTGAATCCTTGTTTTAATAATTACACATGCGGCTCATCACATCCGGCGCTCTATAAATACAGGGGACGCGGATGGGGGCCGCCCTGTCGCTTGCCCAATTGTGGCCTTAAACGTTTGGGAGGAGAATGGGGGCTTTGGGAGGGAGGAGGGAACTCAGCCTGGCCCAGAGAGAAGGAGTCACCCCCCCTCCTCCCCGGCACCCTCCCCAGGTGTCAGAGTGGGAGCTGGGGGGGGAATGATTTATATTTAAAATAAAAAACCATAGAGGGGGGGTCCAGGCAGTGATGGAGAAACAGAGAGAGGACAGGGGAAGGGGAGAAATCACGCTCCTGTCCCCAAACCAAATTTAATAAGTTTATATATATATAATCTCTCTATATTTCAGCAAGGAGTGGGGAGGAGGAAGGACAAGGGAGGAGAGGAGGGGAAAGACATGTCCCCATCCTGCCCCCCCTCCCCATGACATGAATCCAGGGGTACTCTGCCCTGCTCCCAAAGACCCGGTGTGCCTGTGCTGAGAGAGGGGAGAGGAGGGACCCTGAAGGGACCCACCGCAATAGCCGCCTCCATCAGCATCCATTTATTATCATTGTGACAAACTAGTACAGGCCTCACAAACAGAACCGGGATGTGGGGAAGAGGGAGAGGAGGAGAATTGAAAAGAGAGAGGAGGGCTGCAGGGGGCAGAGCAGGTCCCTTGGCCCTCGCATCAGCAAGTCCAGGGGGACCATGGGTGGGAGGGGATGGAGTTGCTCCCAGGAGTGCCCCACTCTCTCTGCCCTCTTACTCCTCCTCCTCATGGCTGCTCAGTTGTTGTCCGACTCATCCTCGGCTTCCCGGAGCCAGGTGAAAAAAGCTGTCACCGATTTGAGAGCCACCCCTTTGCCCTGCTGCTCAGCCGGGTCCTTGCTGGACTCCCACTTGTAGAAAGCTTCCTCCTTGATAACATCCTCATCATAGAGGGCATCAAAGAACATCCGCAGCAGGTCTAGGGGGAGACAAAAGAGGGACTCTTGCCATTGCCCAGCCACCAGCCACACTGCTGGGGTGGTTAACACTCCTGCCACCCATCTCCTCAGCCTGCCTGCCCCACAACACTCACTGGGAGGCTGGTCCAACTTCACCACCAAGGCTTGCAGGGCGTAGAGTGCCTGGAGCTCCTTCTGCTCATCCCGCAGGTACTTCTGCAGCAACTTGGCTTGGTTGCGGATCACCAGGGCATCCACACGGTAGGGGTTCTCAACTGAGGGAGATGGGGCATAAGAGGGCGACGGTGGGGGAAAGGGGACCCCCTGCCTCACCCTCATACTCACAAACAATGGCTGAATGGCACACAGATGTCATCAGGGCCCTGATAAATGTGTTGGACGAGACCTGCTGCTCACTCAGGTTGGCCTAGAAGAGGGAGACCAGAGAAGCTGTGAGGCGAGAGGAAGCTGGGAGTGAGGGAGCCCCTGAATGTGCCTGCACTGCACCTCACCTCGATCCAGTCATATATTCTTTGGTTGTTCGGGTTCTCCTTCAGCAGTTTGTCCATTTGCTTGCAAAGCTCCTCTGAGGTCAGCTCTTTGCAGCTCGGTGTGTCCGAGCTATCCCCCATTGTGTACTCCAGTTTCTGAGGGAGCAGCAGAGATGAGCTATTACAGTCAGCATGAAGAACACCATGTCCCCAGCAGCAGGACCCTCCAGGGTCCCCGCAGGGCCTGTTTCTGTCCCTCACCACCACTGAGCTCCCACCTGCTCTGTGATAAATTTGTTGACATCCTGGTCCTCAGGCAGGAATTCCTTCCAGCTCAGGCCCCCGTCCCGCCACAGCTTGCCTGCGGTTTTCTGGCCCTACAGAAGAGTCAACATCAGCACCCCATGCCCTCCATCTCCAGGGAGGGGGATACTGCAGCTTGGCCATGCCACCTCCATGACCTAGATGTGGCAAGGGATTCTCCCTGCCTCTCTCTGGTGGCAGAGTACTTCAGAGTCCCTGCCTGCCAACCTGCCCCCTAAGCACACTGCCAGTCCCCAAGGCAGCTACATGAGCCCCATGCACTTACCATGCCCTTGCACAACAAGCCCAGCACCTCTACCAGCAGCGTGGTAGCCTTCCCAATTGGCACCAGGGGCTTTGTTATCTCCCTGCAGGGAACAAGAGACCTGGTTGAGCTACCTCCCCCAGGAGCCTTCCTGGGACCCCATGGCAGCCCTGTGGAAGGGCAGAGCCCTCACCTGAACAGCTCCTCCATGGGGATGCCTTCCTCTTGCAAGATGGGGGTTATGAGCTCAGCCAGGTACAGCCAGATATGCGGGATGTCAATCTCCATGTCATCTGCGATCTCCAGGATCTCCCGGAGCCTGCAGTGCAGAGGGAGGCCTTTGGAATCCTGAAGCCCTCCAGCCTTTAGCTGGGAGGGACCTCAGGAAGTCCCAGTAATAAGCCCTGCTCAGGGCAGGGCCAACCACATTCAAAACCCAGCAAATACCAGCTTGTGTCCAGGCTGCCCTAGCCCCTCACCCTTTGTAGTACTGCTCCTTGGAGAGCGTGCCTGCCTTCACCAGCTGGCACAGCAGGACCCCCATGTGCTCGCGGGAGATGGTGCTCCTCTCCAGTGTGGACTCAATACCGTTCTGAACAAAGATGTAGAGCAAGGAGGGGCTGCCCAGCTCCTGTACACACTGCAGAGCCTCCTGTGGAGACAAAGGGGTCAGTGCTGCCCCACAGCCAGTCCCAGCTCCCCTCTTCCTCATTCTGACCAGCAGAAGTGAATGGTGCATTACATAGGGGCCACCTGGTGCTGTGCCTAACCACCCCCTCCTCTCACCTTCATGTCATTGATGTGCAGGTATTCCTCTATGATCGCCTTGGATTTCTTCTCCAGCTCTTCTTCTGACAGCGCAGGCTTGGGAGATGCTGCAGGAGCTGCTGGCTCTTGCTTATCTGCAAGGCGAGAGCAAGCATGAGACACCGGCTAGGCCCAGCAGAGCCCCTGGGCACAGCCAGATCCCCAGGACACCACTGCCCTCCTGCTCACTGGTCTCTCGGCTCCTGTCCCGTTCCTCTGACATGCTAGCAGCCTTGCGCACGGCCTCAGAGCCACTCTGCTTCTCCCGTTCTCGGCTCCTGTCCTCTGTCTCTTTGCTGAAGCTCCGCTTGGTGAGGGCAGACCTGTTCCTGTCTGCCCGCTCCCCCCGGTCGGGACGCTCCAGGCGGTCACTGCCCTTTTCTGAACGCAACTCCCGTTCCCCTCTGTCCCCAGCCTTCTCTGACCTGTCGCGGCTGGAGCTGCTCCTGGGTAAAAGATAGACACAGCGTGAAGAGCCCATCACCACCCTCCCTGATGCCAGACTGAGGAGCTCTGCAAGGCAAGGCTATACCACTTCAATCCCAGACCTTTCCAGGGCCTTTTCTAGCACCTGACCACCTGCAAGGCAGAACACTTCTCCCTGTTTTATCCCAGTTACAATTCATGCCCTTTGCCTTTCGCTCTGTCCCTTGGCAAAGTTGAGGAGAGCCTGACCCCATTCTGACCACACCTTCCCCCCTGCAGCAGACTGTGGTCTTCCCCCTTTGCTTTCCATATCTCCCGAATAAACTCAACCCCAACTCTCCTTGGGGACCTTGTAGCCCAGCCTCTAGGGACTCCATGCAGCCAGTCTGGTCCCAAGGCCCCCAGACCAGAGCAAGCACCCAGGTGTGGTCCCCAGGTGCCAAACAGGAGGAAGTCCAGGGTGGAGAGTCAGCCTTTGCCACAGGGACTCACCACCAACTCTGAGTGCCCCGAAGGCCCCATCTTGCCACAGGGCATTATTCCAACCCAGGTGCCATGTGTTGACCCACCATTGCCCAATTCCAGGGGTGCTGCCCCAGGCTGCAGACCAACACAGCCATGGCAGGACTGGCCCCTCACCTCTGCACCACACGGCGGGACTCCAGGCTCTCGGCAGGGGTTGACTGCTGGAGCGCCGAGAAGCGGTTCAAGGTGCTTGTGGCTGGTCGCCCTGAATCAGATGCTGGGCGTGAAAAGAGGGGAGTCTCAGAGTTCAGCACAGGATCCCCCCTCCCACCCAGTCCCACAGTTCCCAGCCAGCCCCGATGCTGCATACCTGAATCTGCAGGCTTCGCACCAGACCCTCCACTGCTGCCTTTGCCCCAGCTCAGCCGCCCACCCGGCGCAAAGAGCTGGTTGTTAGAGTCAAGAGATCCAGGCTGCAGGTGGAGAGACAGAGTCAGCTTTGAACCCCACACCAGGGCAGGATCCAGGCCAGGCAGCTGCTGAGCTGCCACACCACACTCCCAGCCTCACCTTGGTGATCTTTGTTAACCGGCTGGTGTCAATGGGCCGGTTGCCCTTGCTGATGGGCACAGTATTCCAGCCATCATCTGCAACCAAGCTCCCACGCCCACCTGTGTACAAGGGGGACAGACATAAGGCACAGCCTGAGCAGTGCCCAGTGGGTTCAATCCAGCCATGACAGCCCCAGCTGCTCCCAAGCCCAGGCACTCACTACTGGAGGATGGCCCAGGAGGACCTCTCCTCTTGTCCTTTGACATGAGCTGTTGCACTTTGATGTGTTCCCGATGCTCCTCCATCTCTGCTTCCTTGTGGATCTGGTCAATAGTTTTGGGGCCCTGGTCTCCTCGCCGCGGCACCCAGCTATTCTGCAGAGGGCAAGGAAGGAAAGAAGAAGGCACTGAGCTGGCTGGAGGATGGAGACAGAGACATTCCCCCTTCCTAGTAATCCCACCCTCAAAGCCTCAGGCCACTCTCCTGCCTTGGCCATCACAGCTCCCCATATTCTGTGGCAGCTTTTGGCACAAAAGGGCTCAATTTCTGGAGCCCCCTGTATTAAACAGCTGCAATTACTTTACGCCCACTAACACTACCATGCTAACCAAGAGCTGGGAGGCTAGCATAGCGTCTTTGGGGCTGGACACAGCTTACATACCCACCTCCCCCCTCCCAGTGATGCATGGACTGCTGGCACTCAAGAGGACACCGGCCAACAGCTCCATGGGAACAAGCAGGGGACAGAGGACAGTCCCCAAGCAACAGCAGGCTACATGCCTTACCCGTCTGAGGTCAATCACATCCTGCAGCATGAAACGGATTCGGGATGATGTCTTCTTCTCTTTGATGATCTTCTCCATCTGATTGAAGTACTGGTCCATTCTGGGCTATAGGGGGATAGAGTCATGGTCACACCCTTCCCAAAAGCAAGGGCAGAGTACACAAGGCAGCGCAGGAAAAGCAGTACCTTGGCCTTCTCAAAGTCCAAGTCCTTGCCAATGGTGGTAAGCAGGCGGCAAAGGCACTCAAGTGACTCCTCGTCATGGTTTTTGAGCAGCTTCACCACGCAGTCATGCATGATGGCCTCCGTCAACATCTTCAGTTTGAAGAGCTCCCCAATGAACTTGATGTTGCCCAGGGATCGCCGACGGGCCTTGTCCCGTGCCTCCTCCAGCTCGTCTTTCATGCGTGCCTTCTCTTCGGGCTGCAGGGAAGGTACAGCAGGGCAGCTCAGAGCCCAGAGCTGCCCCGAGGACACCCCTACCAGCCCCAAGCCACAGGCTCCCACCCCAACTCACAGCACTGGCATCGTCCATCTCCTTTTGCCGCTTCTCAAAGATCTCGTCGTCATCCTTGTCTTTCTCAAACTCTTTCTGGCAGCGGTTAAGCAGCAGCTTGCGGAAATTCACAGTTACCGTGGGCTTGTCTGTTGTGGGCACTTTGAGCTGCAGGCAAAGGCACAACCCAGGTGAGGAGCATGAGTCGTGTCTCCCACAAAAGCTGGCCACCTAAGGCGCAGGCACTGTTCAAACCAGGAAACAGCTATGCTACACCCTACGCCTTACACCTGACACAACTCTGGATATGGTCCTTCATCCCACCTCACACAGAAGGGCCCAGAGCCTGCTGAGCTCAGCTGAGGCACCCAGACAAACCCCTGCCAACTCAGTTAGAGACCCCCCAGCTCCTGCTCACCCCCATAAGGCAACGGCACATGTTAGCATAGGCAACAGAGAAGTTTGGCTCCGAGATTGCCTTCTCGAAGACGAGGTCGATAACACCCTTGAGCCGCTCCTCCGTGTCGATGGACAACTCCATCACCTGCTTCATCAACTGCTGGAACATCTGGGGTGTCAGCTTGTTGAGGATGCTTCGGACGCGGCGGAGCAGTTCCTGCATGGATGGCAGGGTCAGCAAGAGCCAGGCATATTCCCCTCTGCCTTCTCACCACCCTCCCCAGCTCCCACCTGTGTCTTGATGTTCTCAGGATCCTCCTCCTCCGAAGCACGCTTGCTGCTGGGTTTCCAGGCCCTCTCAGCCTTGTTCAGCTTAACATCCTCATTGAGGGACACAGTGGCAATGATTTTGCGGGGCTCCTTCCTCTGGCTCTGCTGGGAGCGCCGAGGACCCAACCCTGAGGGCTGCCACAGGGAAAACAAACTCAGCTCTTTGCTCTGGGACAGCCAAGCCAGCTCCCAGGGCGTCCTCATCTGCCTGCTCAGATCCTCAGCTCCATCATGAACATCAGTGGCCCAGACACAGCAGCTCAAAGGCTTGATCATCACAGAGAGGTGGAGGGGGACAGCAAGGGTGAAAAGAGGAAATACTCACCAGGCCCCGATTGCCCATGACAGGCCGGCCGAGGTTGGCGAATGAGGGGGTGAAGTCGGGGCTGCAGTTCATGCCACTGAGGCGGATGGGGTCAAGCGCCCGCAGTGGGGTCTTGTTGGCCTGCAAAGGTACACACGGCTGAGGATGCCCAGGGGGCAGAGGAGTGGGATGGATCTATCCCCCAGCCTCAGCGCCGGGACAAAGAACTGGAAAGAAGGCCCCAGAGGTGCTCCCGCAAACCAACCCCCAAGCTCAAGGCTTGTTGCAGATGCTGCAACAAGACCCCCAACACAGCAGGCAAGCCCCTGCCCTGCCTTGACAAGGCACAACAGGATCCAGACCCCCACCTGGCCACCACCCACTCTTCCCCTATTTCCAGGGCCGCACCAACCTTGTCCAGCACGACGTCCGTGATCTGAGGCAGCCCCTCAGGTTTCTGCATGCTGGCAAAGATGAACTGGAAGCCCAGCAGGAACTCCCGGTCATAACGCTTCTTCTCCTCAGGGTTCAGTGGCTTCCATTGCTCTGCAGTGGGGAGAAGGAGACCTTGATGTGGCCTGTCCCGTTTCTTCCACGCTGAGCTGTGGTAAGTTCAAGCCCTCCCAGGGACCAGCAAGATGGGATGTAGACAACTACAAAGCTACCCCAGCCTGGTGTGCCATGAACACGACACTGCTTACTTGCTGGAGGCTGATGCCACCAACATCCTGTCTCCTCCCAGGACCCTCACACTGAGGCTTCTGTTCCCCACCACATGCCAGGCTCAGGGACAAGATGGGAGGGGAGCGTGAGGCTTAGGACAGCTGGACAACATGACCCCCACCGTCCCCATCTCTGAGTGCAGAGACAGAGGCTCCCACCAGAGGCCTGGGCCAAGGCACATCTCACCTTCCTTGTAGCGGTACTTCTGATCAGCAGTCTTGCCCTTCTCTGGGGCCAGCTTGTCCTCCTTCTCCTCCCACGTCTCCTCAGAGTCTTCCTGTGGACGGGCAGGGGCCATGTCCTCCGCTTCATGGGCAGGAGTGGATGGGGGGGGTTTGTTCTCTGTCTCTGAGGCACTGTCACTGATCTGAGACTGCATGAGGAGGAACAGCAGTCACCCTGTGAGCCTGGTCCTGCCCCATTCACCACACACCCAGGTGTCAACGTCCCCCCTCAGATCCTCATTACCATCATGAAGCATCAGTGGCCCAGACACGATGGCACAAAGCAGAGTTCATCACAGGAGAAGACGGGACACAGTGTAACTCCCAGACACACTTGGCACACTCACCTCTTTAAAGGCATCCAGCAAATCACCTACTGCCTCCTTCTTGTTCAGCTCCTTCATCCGCCGCTTCCTCTTTGGCACCGACACAGCGACTGGGAGGAGAGGCAAGGAGGTGAAGGACAGGGACCCTCCCAGTCCCCAGTGTATCCTGACACCAGTTCAGGTTCACCAGCAACGCCCCAGTAACACCAGGTGAGCTTCAGGATGGCCCTGCCGGGAGCCATGAGGATGTGGTCCTGCCCCCATCACCCCAAACACCCACCTGGGCACCTGCAGCCCTGTGGATCCTACATACAGCCCACTGAGGCACCCTGCTGCCCAGAAAACACCCCATATAGACACACCTCACACCTCTCCCCATCTGACTGCTGCACCCTGATTTATCATGTGCCTCCTCACCCCATTCACATCTCTTCCATAGCACAGCGCTCCCCATTCTCTTCAGGGCATCCCTGCAATACCCACATCCCTCTGCAGGGCAGCCCTTAGGGGGACCTCCCCATACAGACCTCTGCCTCCATAAACACTCCCCTTCCCGGCACCCCTATACAGCACCCCATACAGAGGTGCTCCCTCAGAAGCACATCTGCTCCCAGACTGTCCTCCTATAGCCCCCCTATATCCCTGCAGAGAATGCTACATATGAACACATCCCGTTTGCCCATCTCCCCCATTCTTCCACCAGCACTTCTATGTAACCCCCATACTCATATGCAGAGCACTTAAAAAAATTAATATACATCTTTGCCCCAGCACACACCACTTTCCTCAATCATACCTATGTACTTGCATACCCCTACACACAGCCACAGCTCTGCATCCCCCCCTGCACTTCGCTGTGTCCCTGGATACCTAGGGACAGCCCTCAGATACTACCCCAATACTCCTGCCCTCCACCCCCACAGAAGGTATCACATAAAACAAACTTCCCCCATGTCACCCCATTCCCCAGGACACAACACACACACCCTCTATACATACCCCATACTTCTGCACATGGATGTACTCCCCTATATTGCTATCCATGGGCACCTTGTACCCTCCCCAACCCCAACACCCCACACTCACATCCTGGGTCACCTAACCCCATCCTCCTTTCTCATGCCTAGCACTGCATCTGGGTGACCCCTATACATGACCCAACACCCCAGCCCAGCATTCCCAACCTTGTGCAGTCGCCTCCAAGGTCTGCGAAGGGGCAGGGGCCGGGCTTGAGCTCCGCTCCTGGGCCTCACCAAGGCCTTCACTCTCCTCTTCCTCCTCCTCTGCCGGGGGTGAGGCAGGGGTGCCAGGTTGGGCCAGCTCCTCAGGCTCTGAGACGGGGCTGACGTCCGACTCAGGCTGCTCCTCGCTTGGCTCCGCTTTGCCAGTGCCCTCCATCCCATTGGGTACGGGCAGCTCTTCAGGCTGGGCAATGGGGGAGTCCAGGGTGGACACAGGCCCTGGCACGGGCACCGGCGCTGGCTGGCACACAGGTGCCTCGGGGACTGGCTTGGGCACCTCCTCCAAGACCCCGTTGGCCTCAGCAGGAGGCTCAGGGCAGGGCTCTTCCCGGGGCGGTGGGGGGCTGGGGGAGGCAGGTTTGGCGGGCGCTTCAGGGGCCTGCAGTATGACGGGTGGTGGCGACGGCGCGGCCGGCACCAGGGGCACCACTGGCATCGGGGAGACAACAGGTGCCAGTGGTGCCTCAGTGGGCACAGGCGCCTGTGGGGTAGGTTCTGGGAGGGGAATGGCAACCTCCTCCTCCTCCTCCTCTACAGCCTCTGTGTCCATGTCGGGCGCAGGCACTAGGGGCAGCTCCATGGCCCCTGGCACTGTAGTGATGGCGCTAAACGTCTTGTGCGGGTCGGGCGGCGCCTCGCCCAGCTCCACTTTAGTGTCCGCATCCATGGGGGGCTCCATTGGCACCAGCGTCATGGCTGAGAGCACCACGGGCTCCACCTCGGCAATGAGGGGAGGGGGGGGTGAGGGGGATGCCGACTTGCTGGGCTCCAGGGAGACGGGCTTGCTCACCACCAGCGCAGGCTTCTGACGGTCATCTGCAAGGTAGGTGGCATTACTGAGGGGCTCTCCAATCCCCCCTCACCCAGCACACCACCCCCTGAGCCCTCTGTCTGCAGGAGGGGTAGGGACAGATGTGCCACCCCCACCGTAAGCTGGTGATGGGCAACACGCATCCTCCAGTGCCCACAGAAAGATTGGGATGAACAGTCAGCCCCCATAAACTCTCCTGGACCAAACATGGAATCACCAATCCTTAGGCATGTAAGGAATGCGCTTGACCCCACAAGCCCCAAGTGAGCTGAGGAATGGCAGGGATGGCATCTTGCACCCCGCAGCATCAACATCAGGGATCCTGGCAGCACCCCATGAAGGCACTTACCTGGCCGGACAATAACTGCTACATGGGGGGTCTCTCCATTGGCCTGGGGCTCCAAACCACTTCCAGCCTGAGGGGTGGAAAGAGGGAATTCAGCAGGACCCTGTGAACATTCCACCACCCCAGGCAGGGAGGCCCCCTTACCTGCGGAGGGGTGGGAGTGGATGAGGTCCTTGCTCCAGACATGATTTCTTCAGTAATATCTTTGCCGCCTTGGTTGGGGTCTCGTATCCGGATCTTTGCAAAGGTCAGGGCAGAGAGAGGAAAGCTATTAGCAGGGTGGGGGACACAGCACACAGGCCACCCCCTTTTCCTGGGCCAGATGCCCTCAGGACATCCCCTTCTCTGAAGGGAGAGGCAAGTGAGGCTCATTCACTCCTGTGCCTGTCCTGGCCACATGCAGCTTGGGTACCAACAGGTGCCACCTCCCCTCCACACAGGGCATGGTACCCTACAGACACCAGCCTGTGATGCCTTGCAAGCTGTCGTGCCAGGCAACCAGAGCCAGCACCGTGTCCCCAGGTCAGAGCTCATCTCCAGGGGTCAGGGTTATCACAAGGAATCACCACACTGGCACAGGAGCTGTGAGGACCCCTCTCTGCCTGAGGGACAGCACAAGGGACCAGCCTTGGCACACAAAAGTCATGGCAAGCTCCATGCCACTCCAGCACAGCCCATATGCCTGCAGGCCCACTGGCCACATGCCTGCCATGGGTGCAGCAGGAGCCACAGGGCACCCAGCTGGGAGGAGGAAGCAGGGAGGACACGTGGGTTTGGAACTCTGGTGGGGGCACAATGCAGCCACGAGGCCTTGTTCTCCCTACCCCACTCATGACCTACTCCCAGGACAGCAAGCACAGAGCCCCAGGGGCATAGAGGCCCTTCTGCTGAGAAAACACAAGCACCTCCCCTCCACGGCAGCACCCCCTGCCCCGGTGCAGGGCCATGCCGCAGCCGACTCCCTGCTATAAATAGGCCCCATAAGAGGCCTCCGAGTGCCGGCATCTCCGGGAGCAGACAGCAGTTGGCAGCCACGGCACCCCCACCCCTCAGGAGCCATGACTCAGCACAACACTGCCCGCCAGGACAGGCAAGGTCGCTGGCACCCACCGTGCTCCCCAGCCCTTCACCGTGACCCCCAGCCTGGGCTGCACAGCCCCACATGGCCCCCCTTCCTTGGCGTGTTGCACCACATCCCATCCTGCACACCGCAGGCACCCAAGGCTGGCACCATCCCCTCCTGCATGCCAGCACACACACACACACACACACACACACACACACCCCAGCCCCGTGCCTGGAGGGAGATGGCTCCTTACCGTCTTGCGCTCTCGTTTCGGGGGGATCGGTGGCTGCTGGCTCACAATGACCTGTGCAGTGGGGACCCCTGCCGGGAACTGCTGCACCCCCTGTGCCGGGTAATAAGCACCCGCTGGAGGAGAGGACAGAGCGTCAGACCAGCCAACCCAGATCCTGCACGTCCGTCCAGGGAACCCCCTGATCCCCCAAATGCAGGGGGATGTCAGGAGCCTGGGGAGCCTGTGCTGCTGTGCAGCAAACCCCCATCGCATCCGGCCCGGATTGTCCCAACCCGCCTGACAGGCCTGACCGAATTCCTTCCCCGTGAAGCAGAGCGTCCCCGCGCCATCCCCACACCCAGCCAGGCCCCGCGGGCACCCGCCGTGCCCACCAGCTCCATGCCATCGGTGGCCCCACAGGGACGCTCAGCCATGCCAGGTACGGGTGTCCCTGCTCCGCAGGCAGCTGTCTTTCTACAGGCACCCTTATCTCCCCAGGGCCGGCACCAGCCCCAGGGCGGCACCAGGCAGCCCGGTCCGCACCCTCCATTCACACCCAAGCTGAGGGGCTCCGGCTCCCTGCGCAGTCTGAGCCCCCAGAAAGCCCAGCCCAGAGGAGGGAGCTGTGCTGGGGGCCAGAGGCAGAGCTGGACTCCATCCAGGGCTGGCACAGCCCCGAGAGGTGCTTTGCTCCTCCCAGGGCATCCGCAAGCATCACCCCAGAGCAGTGCCATGAGGATATGGGACAGGCGCAGCAGGGCCCAGGCCCCAGCCCCCTCCGCCTCCAGCACCTTCACAGCTGCGCCAAGCCTTGAACTTGCCAATGGTGCTCTGGTGAATGCCCTGTCCCCAATCCACGGATCCCTCTGCTTTGCCTTGCAGGGATGCAGGGCCAACGGATGAGCCTTGCAACCTGGGATGTGCCAGGGAGGGTGACCACAAGCTGCCCAGCCCTCAGCACCAGAAAGGCCAGCCTACCTCACCCATCGAGGGACACACCGTGCCAGGCCACCTATATAGTCTTGTGGGCAAGGGGCACACTGCTGCCAGCTCCCCTAGGAACAGCCACAGTCCCAAAGTAGAGGCAGAGGACAAACCCATCCCAGGAACACACAAACAGCCAAAGGGGACGCCCCAGCGCTGGGCAGCCATCTACTGGGAGCCATCTCCCTCCTCCAAGGGGCTGGGTGGGCCCCAGCACAGGAGGGAGGGAAGGAGGAAGAACGGGCACGTACCTGGCTCAGGAGAAGCCCATCTCTGCCCAGTTTATGCTTTGCTGCTGGGTCGGAGGCCTCGGCTCACATTTCTGTGTCTGCCGGGCCTCCCAGGACCAAGCCTAAATATAGTCACAGGCTGGGTGGCCACATGCAAGGGGGGGGGG
>NDXB01006823.1:0-28101 GCA_002631895.1 Agapornis roseicollis | reverse complement strand
GGGGGGGAAGGCCCGGGGGGGGGGGGGGGCCGGCGGGGCGCGGCGCGGGCCCCGGTGCGGCATCCGGCGGCCCCGCTCCCCCCCGCGGCGGCGGCGGCCTCTGCCAAGGACACGTGTCACTGCCGGCCGCAGCCATGGCCCGCGGCCCCACCGGCACCGGCAGCGGCACGGGCGGGCGCGGCGGGGCGGGGGCGGCAGGGCACGCACCACGTGCGGCGGCGGGCCTAGGCGGACGCGGCGGTGGGAGCACGTGCGAGGCGGCGGGGCGCACCGGCCGGCACGTGGGGGAGCAGCGAGCGCCGCGCGAGACTACGGGGCCGGGCCGGGCGGCGAACGGGAGCTGAACGGGGCAGGGCAGGGGCGGGGGGAGGGGGCAGCCGGCGGCGGCGGGGCGGCGCCCACGTGGTGGCGGCGGCGGCGGCGCGGCGGGGCCCGGCGGCGCGCGGCCCGGGTTGGCGGCGCGCGGCCCGGTACCGGTACCCCCCACCCCTCCGCCCCCCCGCGGCGCGCGCCCGCCCCGCCCCCGCCCGTTACCTTCAGTCTCCTTCAGCGCGCGCGGCCCGACGCAGCCGCAGCGCAGCGCAGCACGACCATTTCCGGAGCCGCGCCGCGCGCAGGGGCGGGGCCGCGCGCCGCCGCGGGGGAGGGGCGCGCGGGGGCGGGGCGCCGGGCCTGAGGCCGCGCTGGGCACCATCCGCGGCGCGTGACGCCGCTGTCACGTGGTGGGGCGGCTGGGATGGGGAACGCCCCCATACCGAGCCAGGCCACGCCCTGCCGCGGTCCCGCTGTCCCTCGCGCGCTCGGTGCGGGAGCACGTGGCACGGCTCAGCGCCCGGCACGCGTCCGCACCCGCACGGCAGCGCCGGCGACAGCGTCCAGCCGTGACCTGCTCCCAGGGCCGTCAGCCCCGAGCTGCACCGACCAAGGGCCCTCCCGCCACCCCGTACCCGGCGGGATGAACACAGCACCAAAGCACACCAGCCCTTACCCTCCCACTGTACACACCAACACCCTACAGCCCCACATACACCCCCATACACAGCCTGCCACAGCCAGTTTTGGAAACAAGACAGGGTTTTCTTCTCTTTCCTAAGAATACTTCCCCCATGGCCTCCACCCCAAGACCAGTTCTAACCCTGCTGCCTGGCCCACACTCCCAGCACAAGCAGGGCAGGGCAGCACTGGAGTCTACACACAGTTTATTTCCTTGACGCATAATAACAAAAACAAAGAAATAAACATGGGTTTTTTCCTCCCCTCCCATACCACCTGCCCACCACCCCGTCCCCCCCACACCTCAAACATCATAGTTGGGATTCTTGCGTAGGATAACAAATCCCTCCAGGATAGGTGTCACGGGCACATGCTCCTCCGTGGCCAGCTCGGCCCGCTCCCCATGTGCCAGGAGTACTGGCGTTGTGTGAGTCTGGAAACCGGTGATGGTTTTGGGCTTTCCTGCCTGGCCCACCACATCCACAGCCTGCACAAGAAAAATGAGGTAAATGCTGGGGTCACAGAAGTATGCCAGAGCATCCCAGCCCCAGCTATGGCTGCTCCTTACCTGTCCTACCCGAACTGACACGGGCAGAGGTCGCAGCTCCTCATCAAAGGTGACCAGCATGCGAGGCTGCATGGCAGCAACAAGGCCATACAGAACATAGTGGGATTTGCCCAGGATAACTGGAGGGAAGACAGAAGTGAGTGTAGGGACTGGCCCTTGCCCACCCCACAGGCAGAGGGGGCCTGAGCCCTTAGTACTCACTGTTGCGCACATCCAGGAAGGACACAAGGACAGTCAGCAGCCCAGCCACAGCCACTTGGCTCATGAGCTGGCGATCGCTGTGGTACGGGCACAGGGTGAGCGTCCCCTTGCCCAGGTGGGTCAGGCCCTGGTGTGGCAGAGAAAGATTGTGAGAGACCAGAGGGCCTGAGCCCCAGCCCCACCCCCCTGCCCTCCCTGGTGACACCTCCAGAGCATCACTGCCCATCCAGGGTAGGGACCCCAACCTGCCCCTTCCCCACTACAAGCAGCAAGCACAGAATTATCACCTGGGCTAACCGCACCATGAAGAGATTGTTGGGGTCCTTGGCATGATACTGGGCAAGCTGTCGCAGCATCGCTGCCAGCCGGGCATTGTTGGTACCTGGGAAAGAAGGGGTGTAGGCAGAAAGCAGGGTACACACTTGGGTCTCCCTCCTTCCCCCAACACAAGCCCCAAACAGGGCTGTCCCCCAGACTCACCACTGCCAACCATGCCCATGGCAAAGATGGAGTTGTACGAGACCTCAGGGTCAGCATCGTGGGAGAACTTGCTGAGGGTGTCAAGGATGTTGAGCCGCGGGTTGGAGACAGAGATAAGAGCTAGGGCCAGGGGCACAGCACGACGGAGGGTGGGCTCCCCATATCGCAGCTGCATGGAGAGGAGGTGGCTGTTAGATCCAGCTTACCAAGGGCAGCAAGGGCTAAAGAGATGCAAGGCAAGACCCAGTCTCTACTCCCAGGTCCCTTCCCAGCTCTGTGCTGTCCCCAGTGTCACTCACCAGGTGACCAAATGTGCGCAAGGCCATCTCAGCACCGATCTCCTCACCCATGGCAATGAGTGCGATCCCCAACACTGCTACGCCCTGCAGGGACACAGGCGCTGACCATCAAGCAGGGAGCACACAGCCCAAAATCCAAGTTCTCCTAGCCTCTGCACCCACCCTAAGCCTAGGGGGACAGGGAAGCAGGGGATGTGGAAGGGGCTGTTTTCCACAAGCTCTAATCACACAGGGGCCTTAGGGACCCCCCAAAGCCAACTCCTCCTCCCTGGATGCAGGTCCAGCCCACACTTCCCCACCTGGTGAGCCCCCATGTCAGCTGAGCTCTCTTTCTTTTCCTTCTCTTTCTTGTCCTTCTTGTCCTTGTCCTCCTCTTTCTCCTTGGAGTCAAAGTGCTCACTGCAGATGTGCAGGAGCTGTTGGACCTTCAGGACATTCCCCGAGCCTGGGGAGGGGAGCAGAGGGCCAGGATGGGCAGGCAGAGGGCCCAGGACCCACTCCTGCCTCCCCCACCTCGACAAGCCCAACTCACCTGCATAGGCACAGACATCCACCAGTGTGTTGGCAAAGCTGCGGAATGGCTCCGACACAACCTCCAGTGCTGCCAAGATGGCCTCGATCGCCTCTCCCTTCCCTGCCAAGGAAGTCGCAGTGGTTGGAGGACAGCAGTGGAGGGATGCTCCCACCCCAACCCTCAGCCCAAGAGGCCCTGGTATTGCCTTACCCAAATGGTTCAAGCCCAGGCCAAGTGGCAGCCACCGTGCGTATGTGTCCTTCAGCTCTGTCTCTGATTTCTCCATGATGGTCTGGAGGATGGTTGAGGTGACATCCCCATTGCAGGAGCCCACTGATATCATCCCGCAGGCCAGGGCAGTCACGCCAGCCACCTGGTGAAGGAAGGAAGGAGAGGTAGTTGTATATGGGGACAGCACAGAGTGAGCTGGCCCACAACCTTGGGCCAGGTCTGCACAGTCTGACAGCTGTCCAACCTGAATAAGCACCAGTAACATTGCTCTCCACCTTGTGCAAGAATCTGGGCTACTGGCATCCTATCCTCCCATTTCCACTGCAATCCCATCATGGGGAGCAGCTCAGACAAGGAACATAGGGATGTGCTCATCTGGCACAGCACAGTACCAAGCAGAAACATGTAGCCTTGTTCTTAGGAGCCCAAACCAGCTGCAGGACAGCCCCTGCATTCCCAGGAGCTGTTGTCAACTAGGTGGGCAAGCAGGAACTACAGGTAAACCCTGCCTTGCTCCCTACCTCCATGCTGGACTTTGAGTCTCCCATCACAGGTAGCAGCAAAGTCAGAACATCCTCACGGTTGGAGCCTGCATATGCCAGGCCCAGCCTGCAGAAAGTCAAGGGCAGTGTGAGGGTTGCTGCTTCACCCTGCGCAGCACAGAGACGCTAGTGCCAGGCCCTTACCCAAAAATGGCTCCAATCCTCATGGTGTTGCTGTTGTGGAGGACATAGTCAGACAGGAGGGCCAGGGCAGGATCACACTCATTCCTTACCCCTGAGTTGACGATGCCACAGGCCAGGAGGGCTCCTGACTGCAATGCAGAAGCACTGTCATACACTAGCCACCAACGCACAAAGCTCCCTACCAGCCAGTGACTAATGCCACACCACACAGTACAATCATTCCCTGTGACAGGCAAGTTAGTACCAAGTGAGCAATGCCACAGTTGATCCAGCCACCAGAGCACCCAAAAATGCCTCAGTGGTCCCCAGGAGCTCCCCACCTTGCCATAATCTGCTCAGAAACCTGGGTCACAGGGCACCCACCACCTTTCCAGGCAGGAACCAAGCCCTACAGTAGCCTACAGCAAGGTCAGCCATTCCCCCATCCAGCTGTATACCCAGGCCACAGCAGGGCCACCCCACACAGCAGTAGAGCCTGTGCTGGGATCAGTGCCACAGACCTTGATGTAATCCTCTGAGGAGTACAGGTACTTGTCGATCTGTGTGAGTCCCCCATCCACATCCCACAGCAGTATCGTACCCAGAGAGGCTGCAGCACTCAGCATCCCTGCAGTTCCAGGGGAAAAGAGCTCATGTCAGCCCTGACTTGATGTACCAGGCCTGGGGCTTGTGGTGGCCAGTGACATAGGGCAGCCCAGAGGCAGCCATGCCCTGCAGCACCCCAAAAGGGACATGGTACAGACCCCAAGCCCACAGGCACCTCCAGCCCCTGCCCAGCTGGCTCTCTCACCATGGTCCTTGTTCTTGTACAACCACTTATTGCCATCATCCGTCAGCAGCTTGTCCTGCCCAAATGCAGCATTCACAAAGCCGTTCACAAAAGAAGAAGCCAAATTCATCCGGGCTGAGTCCACTTGGGAACCGCTGCCCCCAAACCCTGGGATACAATGTCAAGGTGAGGCAGGCAGCAAGAGAAGCCCTGCCAGCCCTTCACCACACAGCTATCCCACACAATGGCAGGACAAGGACCTGTCCCACCACCAGGTGGAAGGAGAAGCCCAAATCCACAGCAGGCAGCTGGCTCTGCCCCACACCAGGTCAGAGAGCAAGCAGGCCATGTGCCCACCTCCGGATACACAGATGACTGCACTGGCCCAGAGGTGCCTTGCAGCCCCAGGAACACCCCACAGTCAGGAACAACAGAGAGCAAAACACAAGCCCTTACGGTTATTTTCCAAGTGGGTTTTGTAAATATCATCTGGCACTTTGGGCTCCATGATGTCCAGCTACAGAGATAAAAGAGAAGGGGGTTACCTCCTGGCCAGCACACGTCAGGGCAGCTACCTTACCACAGCAGCATCTCCTGGAGGTACTTGGCAAAGCTTATAGGGATCAAAGATCTCTTCCCAGATCTTGTCACACTGCCCAGCAGCCAGGGCAGCCACAGCTGGAGGCAGCCTCATTCTTTTCCCAACTGTGACACTCACCTCTCTGGCCAAGGCCAGGAAATTGCTGTTGAGCTGGACATTGGACATTATCTCAGTCAGGTCCTCATACTCCTCTACATCCTCATTCAGCTCCAGGAAGACCCCATGGCGGCCCAGCATAAAGGCCATCTGTTTCTGCACAACTCTGCATGGAAGGGAGAGGTTTCACAAGTGACCGCACCCCAGGACACCCACCACAAACACAGGTTCACCACACAGTGAGCCAACCTGCTGTGCTCTAGAAGCACACAAGAGCAGCCTGCAGGTGACCTGCTCTTGCCTGTCTTGATTTCAGGGCCAAAATTCTCAGTCCAACCCCCAGAGAGCTCAGGTGGTGGCAGGATTCAACACAACTCCGCCCAGATAGGGAGATGCACCACACCACGATGGGCTCAAGCTCCAGAGAGCAGGGAAAGGGTGTCCACTTACACATCTTTGCAGGAGGTGAAGATGTCCTCCACCAGCTCCACGTCATTGAGCATCAGAGCCAGGCGCAGGGCTTCAGGGTAGCGGCTGAACTTGCGGAAGATGCCCAGAGCACAGCGCAGGAGAGCCGAGTTCTCAGGCTCTGGGACGTAGCTTACACAGCTTTTGAGGAGGGAACAAACATGAGGGTGACAACCATGTTGAGCACCTCAATCCAGTGAGTGACCAGGCTCCCCTTCCAGCAGTGCTGAGCCTCCTCACCTGGTCAGGTAGAGGCACACTTTGGAGTAGGCATTGTCATCAATGTACTTCTCCAGCATGTCCATCTGCTCAATCTCCATGAGCAGGTCACAGGCCTCATGCTCTGCATTGTGGGCCATGTTGTAGGGAACGATCTCCTTGACAAGGGTGAGAAGCGTGTCCCTCTGAGCCTTGTCAGCCTCATCGATCTCCTGCCACTCTTTGGCCACCTCCCCTGCCAGGTGCCTGCGCAGACAAAGGGCAATCACCACCACAGAAACCAGCTTCATGCAGCCCAGAGGTAGGGAGCAGCTGCTGCCAGTTACTCAGGGCTGTGTATTGCTTACTGGGACTCTATATTCCTGCAACATCTAATGGGAGACAAGCCCAGAGAGGGAATAGGGTTAAAAGCAGAGATTACAGAAGCCATGGCAGTGAGATCTCTGCAGCTAGCAAATCACTGTAGATAGAGGATGTGCAGGCATGAAAGGGGCAGCTGAACACAAGCCCAGCAAGTCAGGGCATGTCCCAGACAGGCCAAAGCACTCAGGGAAATTCCCCTGAGCTTTGGTCTTCCCCCAGGTCCCACCCAGGCTTACCTGACATATTCATGCCCCCAAGATGCCAGCTCCTCCTGGGAGCCCACCAGCCGGTACTTCAGACACTCACGTTCCCCACTCATGGTCATGGCCAGAACAGAAATAATGTCTGCTGCAAAGCGCTGGGGAAAGAGCGCAGAGGTCAGATACAGGCCGGGCACAGGGGCAGACAGGCACACAAACACCCTTCTGAACTCCACCACAGGTGGCAAATGCTCAGCTCTGGCAAGTTATAATCCACTGGAGCAAGTCAGAGGCTGATGTTAGACCACTGGGTCTGGAGGGCCCTACAATCATCTGCCCTAGCACTGCCCTTCAGGCACACTGGATGGTGGGGGCCAAGAGCCTTTACCTTGTTCTCTCCTGGAGCCATGTTCTCATAGATCTCCTTCAGTTTCCCATAATGGGGGCGCAGGAACTTGAGGGGTTTAGGAACAGAGGTCATGGAGGTAGTGGAAGAGCGGATTTGCCTCCGCAGCTCCTCCAGGGCTGGGCGATAGAGAGATGTATCTTTCTCCTGCAGACAGAAGCTGCCTGTTAGGGAGCAGGGGCTTGTTCTTTCAACACCATCCCACCAGCAGTCCCCAGACACAGCCATGTCCCCAAGCAAACCCACCCCTTGCCCTGGGCTGCCTCCTTCAGCCCAAATACTGGGGAGGGGGAGAACACTGGGGCAGAAAGCCACCCACACAAGAGAGAGCAGAGGTCCCTTGGGCACAGATAAGACAGGCGCAAAGTGGGGGGTCAGACCACAGTGAATAAAGAGAAGCCCCACTCAAGGCCCATCTCCATTACACAAGAGACAACCATAAGCGAGGGACAAATGGACTGAAGCCACAGTCAGGTCTCCATGCTTCACAGCTCCTCCTGAGGGGCACGGCAGACTCACCCCAAGGCGCTCCACCAGCATCTCCAGCTCATCCTGCAGCTGCTTGTCCTCCTCGGACTGCCGAAACGCACGGGAGAACAAAGCGTTAAGGGTGCCCGGCACAATGTGACAAGGGACCAGGGCACAGCGACACCCCCGGGGTGCTCTCACCACACCCCAGTGACACCGAGCCCGGACCCTCTTGCCCAGCACCTCCCAGGTCAGAAACCCGCCAACTGCGTCACGTGGGATCCCCAACACGTCACGGCCCCCCCGGAGTGATCCTCCTCGCCTCGGTGACGTCACAAACTCCCCCGGGAGGAATCCCCTCACGCCGGTGACGTCACGCGCCCCCGCCGAATAAAGCCAGCAGTGACGCCACGGGTGCCCCCAAAGGGGTGCCGGCCGTCCCCATGACGTGAGATGACGTCCCATGCCGCCGTTCACGCGGGCCCGGCTGTGCCGTGACTCAGCTGCCGGGCCCTCAGAGGCGGCGAACGCTCACCAGCTCCTGCTCCTTCTCGGGCCCCACGGGCTGCTCCCGGCGGTCCCGACCCCATGGCGGCGTGGGCTTCTCGTCGCCACCCGACCCGGAACCGCCCTGTACCCGACTCTGCCCACCGCCGCCTCCCGCGTCCATGGCCGTTCCGCCGCCGACCGGCCACTCTGCGCCTGCGCGCCGCACACACCCGCAACCAATCGCCGCCCGGCGCCACCGTGACGGTACCGTCGCGCGCCGGAGGCGTGGCGCGGGGCGGGGCCAGAGGGTAGGGCGCGGGGCGGGGCGGGGCGGTTTCACGTGGCGGGCCGCTGCGCTGGGCACCGGCACCGCCACCGGCGGGAGTGGGAGGTGGGGAGCGCCCGCAGCCGGGGCCGGAGACCTGTAACTCCGCCACCCTAACACGGGGCACCGGTGCCACCCGAGCCGAGCAAGTGAGGCAGCACCGCCCGGGGCTGGAGGGCTCGGCGGGACCCCAGCACGCCACGAACACCCGTGAGCACCCCTGTGTCCTCCACCCGTGCGCACAGACACACGCTTCCTGCCCACCCGTGCCACATTACATCCCCGATCCCCCAGGGCAGGCAGCTGGCACTGTTTGGGCGAGCCCCACCGGGCACCTCTGGCTGTGCTCCCCGGGGAGCCCTTGGGCAACGGGTGTGCTGCCAGACGTCTCCCACCGACCTCTTTCCAGGCTGCACTGCTGGACACGCCCACAGCTGCTGCGTGTCCTGCAACCCGCAGGGTATGGGGCACCCTACAAGGGTATCTGCACTCGGACACTCCAAACGTCGCTGCCTCAGAGGCAGCACCCTGGGCACCTGGTGGGGTGACCTGCCGGTCCCACCTTACCCATTCAGGCAGTGGCGCAGGGTCGGGACGTTTCAAAGTAGGGTGTGAGGCCTTCACTACAGCAGTGACTGTGGCTGTGGACGCATGCATATATGCGACCATGTCACATCACACGCCAATGATGGCACGGGTCTGTGGATGACTTCGGCGTACCGGGGGGTGCCTGGGGGTACCGGGGTGGGGGTGTCAGTGTGTGTGTGTGTGTACATCCCCAGGCACGAGCCGGTGCCCTGGAGTGCGTGCCGGGTACCAGAGCAGGGTGCACTGCTGCAGCTGTGCACCAATACTACTCCACTGCCAGTGCCCACTGCTGTGCAGTACAGGTGTGCCTTCCGCGGTGCCAAAACGTATGCCAGTGCTGGTATGTATGTCAGTGTGCCAGTGCACGTTGCGGGTGCCCGGCTGTCAGCCTGATTGCTCCCCGTGCCGGTGTGGCTGCCGGTCTGAGCCCCAGTGCCGGTGCTACTCCTCGTGCAGGTGCCGATGGGGGTGCGGGTGGCAGCGCCGGTGCAGGCACCGGTGCGGCTTCAGGTGCGGAGTTCCTCCCGTGCTCACGGCGGTCACCTTGGCGGTGGAGCCGGGCAGAGCGCAGCTGTGCAGTGCGGTGCGACAGGGCTAGGCACCGGTGCCCCCGCTCCAGGGACCTCCCGGTCGCCCCCCCCAGCCGTCCCCTCCCGGTGCCTGCGGGCCGTGCTCCGCCGGTTCCCGTGCCCGTGGCTACATCCCTCCGGCGCGGCCCCATCCCTGCCCGGCCCCGCTCCCGGGCTCAGCGGCGGCTCGGCGCCCGGTACGGGCCATGGCGGCGGCGGAGGCAGGCGGCGCTGCGGCGGCGGCGGGGCCCCGGCGCGGCCCGGGCGGGGAGCAGAGCTAGGCGGGAGGCGGCCCGGGATGGCCAGGATGAACGTGGCCCTCCAGGAGCTCGGACACGCCGTGAGTGCCGGGGCAGCAGCGGGGGCCTGGGCCGGAGGTGGCGGCGAAGCAAGGAGGGAGCAACGGGCGGGGACGAGGAGCGGGGACACCGGATCGGGGGACGGGGAAGGCGGTCGGGGCAGAGGAGAGCCCCGGGGCTGAAGAGCTCAAGGGGATGGAAGGGCTGGAGGGGCTGCAGGAGACAAGAGCCTGTGGGGTGCGGGGGGCTGTGTGGGTCCGGGACTGGGTGAACTGCATGGCTGGAGGGTCCCCGTAGCCCACGGTGAGGGGAAGAAGGGGAAAGAAAGACCTGTCAAATCCCTGCCTGTGGCTGAGCAGAAGGAGGTGGGGCCGTTCAGAGGCGGCCCCACAGACCTTGCTCTGCAGGGGCATGAAGCCCACCTGGGGTACAGTGATGCTGCTTGTAGGGTGCCCCTCAAGGCAGCACTCCTGGAAGGAGCAGAGGGCCTTGTTTCTGCGGGTTTCAGCCCCACAGAGTGGGCAAGAGGAGCTCCAGGAGCACATCCTCCTCGCGCCTTGAGGGTGCCAAGAGATGCTGGGGAGAGGGTGCTGCCAGCAGGTGCCCAGGAGGATGAGGACTACCCAAGTGATGAGAAGGGAGCACTGGAGGCTGTGGGGGTGTCCAGCTGGTTGAGCTCCCACAGGATGCCAAGCTGTCCCTCCCAACAGCTTGGTGGGGGGCTCCTGCCAGCTGTCAATCCCAGCCTCACACCCTCCCACTGCAGCAGCCCTTGGTGAAGCCCCTTCCGTGTTCTGGTGGTGTGGCACTGGGCAGAGCTGGGCATGGGGCACTTGATCTCCTTCACCCCCTACCCATCATCATTTCTGCTTGTTCCTTGTCTCCGATACCAGCCCTGCAGGCAGTCCCGGGGCATCCACCATAGTCTGCAGCACAGAGCTGCAACCCACTCGGGTGATCAGCCTGAAGTCAAAGGGTGGCTCATGACCAGCAGCGCTGCTGATTCTCTTCAACCAAAGCCTCCAGCTTTTTCTTCCAGCTTATCCCCCCCTCCCAAAGCTGCTGGCTCAGCTCCACCACTTTCCTCTTGGCTGAATCCTTGGCAGCTCTCATGCCTGAATTGGTGCAAACAGCCCCTGCCAGGCTGCTCTGCAGGCCAGGAGGAAAGGGGACCCATCCCTGCCAACTTGCAACCCCTGTAGTGCCCCCTCTACCCCACAGTCTCTGCCCACATGGGCTAGATCCTGCGCCCTGGTCACCCCTAGGGCCAGAATAGGGCAGGAGGTGCTTCCAGATGTTTCGGAACGGTGCACATCTGCATGGAAAGTTCCAGGCAGGGGAGGAGGGGTGAGACAGCAGCGCTAGGCAACGGTTGCTCGGCAACGGGGACCACGTCTCCGTGGCGATGTGGCACCTGTCGGCAGGGCTGATGCCACAGATGCCATGGCGACGCGGAGGGATGCTCGGGCGCTAGCCTCGGAGACCCCCACCAGCAGCTCTGCCCGTGCTCCCCGGGGCCACCCGGGGCTGGGGACAACCTCTGGGGGAGGTCGAGGCACACCGAGGGGGACCAGGGGCTGTCCCAGCCCCCCGTGCACTTGCTGAGCAGGCACCGTCCATCGCCGTAAGAGCCGGGAGGGGGGGCAGGGCGGGGGGCAGCCATCCCCACCCCTCGTCTTAGCCCGCTACCTTCTTCGGCAGATGCCCGACTACAAGCGTGCCACACTGCAGGACGACGATGGGTCGGAGCCAGCAGGGGATGGCAGCACCTCTCCTGACAGCATGGAGGTGAGGTCTGCCCCGACCCCCTCCATCCTTTCCCTCTCCATCCTCCCTGGCCCCTCTCCTCACCCTCAGCCAGAGCCTGCCTGCAGCCGAGTGGGCAGCAGCAGAGCTGAGAGCCAAGCCAGCCTTGGCTGTCTCCAGGGATGTGCTGGGAGGCAGCCAAAACGCAGCAGTGTGCCTGGGCCACTGTCCTTCCTTGTGGCTGGGGGTCACCAGCACCCACTGCCAGCTTGCTGGGGCTGGTGCCCTGGGGACCCGCGGGGGGATGCCCTGGTCCCCACCTTGTCAAGCTGCACCTCATCGTGCAGCTGAGCCAGGCATGGGAGTGGGGAGGGTGAAGCAGGAGGGGCAAGGTTTGGTCCCCGCGTGGTACAATTGCAGGTCCTGCTCCTGCCCAGGTGGGGTTTCAGAAGGGGCCGGGGCCGTTGCTGAGCCGCCTGGGTTCTCGCAGCCAGCTGGAGCTGGTGCTCTGCGTCATCGCCATCTTCCTGGCCCTGATGCTTGGCATCGTTGTCATCGCCCTGGCCATCCAGTACCGCAGAGGTAGGGAGAGGCCCTGTCAGGGTGGCGGTGGCATTCTCACACCTGGGGGGAGCATGACAGGTACAGGGGGAGGTAGAGGTCAGCTCGGGGCTCCTGCTTTGGATGCTCTGCCCATCCCTGGGTGCAGACAGGTCTTGGCCCAGCTCCGTGCCTCAGTTTCCCCTGGCACATGTACACAGCCCTGGGCATGCCTTCCCTGCCAGATCCCTCTCATAGCACGTGCCTGACGGATGCCTGCGTGCGGGTGGCCAGCAAGATCCTGGAGGCCCTGGACGTGGAGACAGATCCATGCCAGGACTTCTACCAGTACTCGTGCGGGGGCTGGATCAAGAGGAACCCGCTGCCCAATGGGCGCTCCAAGTGGAGCACCTTCAATAGCATCTGGGACCAGAACCAGGCCATCATGAAGCATCTCCTAGGTGGGCACCAGGGGGTTCATGGCGGGGGGTGACCTCTGGGGGCAGGCAGAGCCTCAGCATCCGCGGGGCTGACCTGCAGCCTCCCGCAGAGAACACCACCTTCAACTCCAGCAGCGAGGCAGAGCGGAAGACGCAGCGGTACTACCTGTCCTGCCTCAAGGAGCAGAGGATAGAGGAGCTGGGCTCCCAGCCCCTCGTAGAGCTCATCGACAAGGTGGGGCAGCCATCCACGCGTGAGCTAAGCTCAGCCCAGCACATTTCCCACTTGGCTTTTCATGTAACTGGAGAGGGGACAGCCCTCGGGGACGGATCCTACCCCTCCTTGAAGCACTGGGTCCATCTGCTGGCAGATCGGGGGCTGGAACATCACCGGCTCCTGGAACCGGACCAGCTTCATGGAGGTTCTCAAAATGGTGTCAGGCACGTACCGGGCAACCCCCTTCTTCACGGTGTACGTGGGTCCGGACTCCAAGAGTTCCAACAGCAACGTCATCCAGGTTGGTACCTTGGCACGGAGGGGCGGCGGGCACCAAGGGAGCACCGTGCTGCCCATGCTGTCCTTCTCCTCCCCTCCAGGTGGACCAGTCAGGGCTTTTTCTCCCATCCCGGGATTACTACCTGAACAAGACCGCCAATGAGAGGGTGAGGCTGGGCGCAGAGCACACTGCAACTGGGAGAAACCCATAGCAGCGGGGTGCAAACAGTGCTGGGAGGCACCTGCACCCTGCCCATTGGGTGTCACAGTGCCCAGGGAGGTGGAATGAGCTGTGGCCAGTGCTGAGCCTGGGCTCGGGGTCTCACCAGGTCCTGGCAGCATACCTGGACTACATGGTGGAGTTGGGCACACTGCTGGGGGGGGTTCCGGAGCCCACCCGCCTCCAGATGGAGCAGGTGCTGGACTTTGAAACTCAGCTGGCCAACATCACTGTGCCCCAGGCTGAGAGGCGGGACGATGAGAAGATCTACCACAAGATGAGCATTGCAGAGCTGCAGGTGAGCACGGCACAGCACAGCTTGGGGACCCCTCTGAGGACACGAGGGGAGCTTGTCCAGTGGGACACCAAGGCGTCCAAAGTGCTGCCCCCCTTCCCAGGACACAGATGGGCAGCCCCATCTGCTCTGGGACATGTGATGGGTGCTGGAATGAAGGGCTCATCCTCCTGGTCACCAGGATCTGGGGGAGCTGCCAACCCGCATAGGGGGGAGGGTGGGGGTTGAGAGCAGCACTGAGAGCAACAAGGAGCCACAAGAAGGGTGCTTGGGACAGAGAAGGGATCTGGAGTACTGAGGGACCTTCGGACCTTCCCAGGGAGCCCAGACCCTGCCCCAGAGGCTCTCCACTCACTGGGCAGGATGGGGCAGAGCCATGCCAAGCACCTCAGTGCTGTGTCCCCATGTCCCCTCCAGGTCTTGGCCCCCACAATCGACTGGCTGGATTACTTGTCCTACGCTTTGGCCCCGCTGGAGCTGGCGGACACAGAGCCTGTAGTGGTGTATGGGGACACCTACCTGCAGCAGGTCTCCGACCTCATCAATAGCACTGACAGGAGGTGAGGTCTCCTTGAGCAGCTGGCCAGGCCCCATTTGGGGCTGTCTCCATGGTGGGAGCATGCTGTGGGCTCACTGGTGGCTTGGAGGCCAGCCCATAGTGAGCCACAGCATCGCTCTGCTCCTGCAGCATCCTAAACAACTACCTGATCTGGAACCTGGTGCAGAAGACAGCATCCAGCCTGGACCAGCGCTTTGAGACAGCCCAGGAGAGGCTGCTGGAGACGCTCTATGGCACCAGGAAGGTAACAGGGACAGAGCCCCCTCTGCCCTCAGCCTGGAAGAAGTCAGAACCACCTTTGCCCTTGGGATGCCCTTGGGATGCCCTTGGGATGCCCTTGGGATGCCCTTGGGATGCCCTTGGGATGCTCTGGATTCTGCAGAGGGAAGCCAGGGATCATCTTTTGGGGTGGGGGTTTAGCCACTGAGCATCTCCCCCCTGGGAGGGGGCAGAGATGGGCTGGGTGAAGGAGGGAAGCAGGGGAGGGGACTGGGGGTCTCACAGACCCCCATCTTGCTCCCACAGTCCTGCACACCTCGCTGGCAAACCTGCATCTCCAACACAGATGACACGCTGGGCTTTGCCCTGGGCTCTCTCTTTGTCAAAGCTACCTTCGACCGGGACAGCAAAGCTATTGTGAGGACACTTCTTCTCCTGTCCCTTCCCCATCAGCATTCACGGGAATTCTTCCCCTTCCCCACCCATACCCCAGGGCTAGAAAGCATGGAGCAGTGACATGGGACCCCCAGCCATGGAGAGGTCCCACTCTGCCCACCCTGTCTCTGTCCAAGGGGCTGCGGGGACAGAGGGGCTTCATTCCTTTCCCAGGCTGAGGAAATGATCAGCGAGATCCGGGCAGCCTTCGAGGTGTCCCTGGACCACCTGGACTGGATGGATGAGGCTACCAGACAGGCTGCAAAGGAAAAGGTGACTGGGGGGGGGGGGCAGCAGGTGGGAGACCTCCCCCTGTTCTGGTCAGCCCTCGGCTCCATCTCACTGCCAGGGCCTCTCCCCACACAGGCAGATGCCATCTATGACATGATCGGCTTCCCTGACTTCATCCTGGACAACAAGGAGCTGGATGATGTCTATGATGGGGTAGGAGAGCACCCAGCTTGTGGGGAGGGGTTGCAGCCTCTTCTTATACTAAGCCCTGGCAGGACAATGTCCCTGTTTGGGGGACCCACTTGGGATGGGGCTTTGTGTGGAGTCACCCTGGTACCAAGCACATCCTAGCCATGGTGGGGGGAACCAGCCAGTGGGCTCCTCCTCATCCCTCCTCCTCCTCACCAGTACGAGGTCTCGGAGGACTCCTTCTTCCAGAACATGCTCAACTTCTACAACTTCTCTGCCAAAGTGATGGCCGACCAGCTCCGGAAACCCCCCAACCGCGACCAGTAAGGGAGAGAGCCCCGGGGGAGCAGAGGATGTGACACTGGCAGTGCCACAGCACTGTCCCCAGCATGGCCTGGGTGGCAGCACTTCACTGCGGGAAGGTCCCCCCATGGGGTAGTACAGCACTGTATGTCCCCCGGGGTGCCTCTGGCTTGTCCACAGGACAGGATCCTTTGGTCATTGGGCGAGGGTAAAGGTGCCAGCCCTGGGCAGGGCAGCACAGGGCACTCATGGTGGGAGACAACACAGGAGGGTGGCAGGACAGTGGGGACAGGAGACACATCCCTGCCTGTCCATGTCCCACCTCTCTGCCACAGGTGGAGCATGACCCCACAGACCGTCAATGCCTACTACCTGCCCACCAAGAATGGGATCGTCTTCCCTGCTGGCATCTTGCAGGCTCCCTTCTACGCCCGCAACCACCCCAAGTGAGCCTGGCACAGGGACGGAAGCATCTCCTCGGGTGGGGGGACATGGGCTGGATAAGAGCCAGCACCCCACAGAGTCACCCACAGTCATGAAGCAAAGCCCTGAGAGGCTTGAGGGTCCCTCAAGGCTTTACATCCTGCAGCCAAGACAATCACCTGTGGGGTCACCTGTGTCCACAACAGTACTCATTCCCAGCTAGGTGCCAGCTGGAGCAGAGGCTCACTGGGTCCTCTGAACACAGATGGGGTGCCATTTGTGGAAGGCGGTGCTCATGCCACAGCAGGCTGCAGTGGCATCATTCTCCTGCACTTACCTGTCTCTTTCCTGTGGCCCCACAGAGCCCTTAATTTTGGTGGCATCGGTGTGGTGATGGGACACGAGCTGACCCATGCTTTCGATGACCAAGGTGAGAGCCCATGGGCAGTGCTGGCTCCAACCCCCATCACCTTCCTGCCCCCCCGCCCCCCGATGTTGGGGGGTGCCACAGGCTCACGGGGGTTCTGCTTTGCCATCCATTGCATCATGCGTGCTCTTGCCTTCCTGGTCCCCGCTTCTATCATCCTGTCTCCCCAGGTGGCACCTGCCGATATCTCCCCCAGGCTTCTCTGTGCAGCTTTCGCTCCATCTGCTTGGTGAGGACACAGTGTCTGCGGCCCCCCTCATCCTCCTCCCTGAGGGGTGCGGGACACGTCCCTCTCACATTCGCTCTGCTCTGTGCTGAGATGGGATCAGTGGGGGAATTTGGGGTGACAAATCTGGCTTGGGACAGTGGGGATACAAGAGGGGAAGGCTGGGGACCCGAGCACAGGCTGAGCTCCAGCCAGAGCCCAGCCAGAGCAGGGATAGTGGGAGGTTATCTCCCCTGGCCATGGACCCAAGGTGCCAGGTCTCCCCGTGTCCGCTTGGGCTGTCCTACGCTGCTCCAGGACCCCCCACAGCTGGGGCTTTGCAGAGGACCAGTGTCCCCTGGTTCCACCCACGGGATGATCCCACAGGACAGGAGTATGACAAGGAGGGCAACCTGCGGCCGTGGTGGCAGAACTCCTCCCTGGAAGCCTTCAAGAACCGGACGGCGTGCATAACAGAGCAGTACAGTCGCTACACCGTCCACCACGAGAAGGTCAACGGCCGGCAGACGCTGGGCGAGAACATCGCTGACAACGGTGGGCTCAAGGCAGCCTACAACGTGAGTGTGACTGTCTTCAGAGGATGCGGACCCCTCTGTCTGTCCGTTCCTCCCTGAGGCTTCAGGGCATCTCTCCCATAGGCATACAAATCCTGGTTGCAGAAGAACGGGGAGGAGAAGCGCCTGCCAGCCCTGGAGCTCACCAACCACCAGCTCTTCTTTGTGGGCTTTGCGCAGGTAGGACAGAGGCACACGGTGGGTTCCTTATCTTTCCCCTGCTCCTCAGAGACTTTTGCAGCCCCCCATCAATCCTGCCCATCCCTGAGGCTGCTCCCGCTCCGTCAGGTGTGGTGCTCCGTCCGAACACCCGAGAGCTCCCACGAAGGGCTGGTGACCGACCCCCACAGCCCTGACAAGTACCGCGTCATCGGCACCCTCAGCAACTCCAGGGACTTTGTCGAACATTTCGGCTGCCCCCTGGGCTCCCCCATGAACCCCGGCAAGCACTGTGAGGTGTGGTAGGGACGGGAGGGTGCTGGGGACAGAGGGGACGATGCTCTGCTCTGTGTGTGTGTGTGTGTCCCCCGCCCTCGCCTGCTGCCGGCTGTGGCCCCACAGGCAGAGAGCGGCGCCACTCCCCGCGTCACCCTCCATCGTGGTCCCCCCCGTGCACACACGGCGCGCCTCCTCTCCCCATCTCTGCCCCCCTCCCCAGCTCATGCCGGGCACCCACCGCAGCCCCATCCACAGCCTGGAGCTGGGCATGGCCGGCAGAGAAGCCGTAGCGCCCCCAAAACGCAGCTCTGCTCCCAACCCTGATGTGCTAGAGACTGGCACAGCGCAGCCCCCCCAGAGCCACGTTCACCCCGTGCGGGCAGGCAGAGGGGTCCCAGGGACAGCATTAGAACCGAGTCCTCCCGACCTGCCGGAGATAGAGGCTGGGGGCCACCCGACTCGGCTCTTCCCCCGTCCCCTCCCGATCCGGCTTGGCTTCTCCATCCACCTCTGCTGGGACGAGCGGGCGGCAGCGGGGATTCTGGTGCCTTCCGCTGTGGGTGGCTGTTGCTGAGTTTATTTGACGATTAAAAGCAGTTTCCACCTACTCGGGCGGCTGCGCGTCCTTCGCGGTGCCGGCGCGGGAGGAGAGGTGGGCTCTGGAGCAGAGGGGTGACTCAAAAGCCGGGGGACGAGAGGGATATGAAACATCCCGAGGGAGGGGAGCGGGAGATGATACATCCGAGGGACCAAGGGATGGCAGCAGAGGATGAGCTGTCTGGAGGGGCAGAGGGAGGGGGGCAGGTGTGCGGGGAAGGAGGCAGCAGCCGCCGAGCTGACCCTCAGCCCTGCCCTGAGACGGCTGCGGGTCACCGAGGGCAGGAGCCCCGTTGGGAAGGGAACGCCGGTCTGAAGAGCAGCCACGGGGACCCACTGCCCGTAGGCGTGGGGGCACGGGTGACAGCACGGGTAACATCCTGCACAGGGGTCCCTCCATGTGCACTGGGACCCCACCAACCCGCGGGGAGCACGGCCACAGGGGTTCGCAAAGGCTGCCAGGAGTTGTAGTCCTGCGCACAGCCCGACGGGAGCTGTAGTTCGGCGCGAGGGACGATGGGAGTTGTAGTTTCAAGCAGGGCTCGCACCACCGGCAGGCCTCGGGGACAGCACTGCATTTCCCAGCAAGCAGCGCGGCGGGGCCAGGGTCCGGGCCTGGGCTCCTCGGGGGTTGTGGGGGGCAGCGCGGTCGGGCTGGCGTGAGCGGCTGCGGAGGGGCCGGGCCGGGGTTTGGGACTGGGCCTTGGGACCGGGCCGGGTGCTGGTCCGGAACTGGAGGTGTTGGACCTAGGCGGCACCCTGGTTGCAGGGCCTGGGGTGGGTCACGGGAGCTGGGCCCCGGCCTGATCCTGAGTGCAGGGCGAAAAGGGCGCCTTTGGAACCCAACTGGGCGAAGTGTTCTGCGTCGGGCAGGGGCTGCCGAGCTCCCTGGGGTGCTGGAGCTGAACTGCCTCCAGACGGGCCCAGGGACAGGCTTGGCTCTAGGGCAACAGTGTCCTGGCAACAGGGACCCTGCCTCTGTGCCTTGCCCTGCCCTCCGTCCAACACACTCACCTTGCAGGCATGCTGCCCGAGCCTGGCACCATGGATGCTCCACTCATTACACCCGGGGAGCTGCTATGTCTGGGCTCCAGTCTCGCCTTCTCCGGCCTCTTCTACTACCTCTACAGGAAGAAAACCAGAGTCGTGGCACGCATACAGGTAGCTCTGTCCCTCAGATGCTCTGAACCTCCACTGTCCCTTCCCTCCTGCCCAGAGCCTTTGATTTTGGCACACCTCATTGATGACTGCAGCCTGCTGCATCTTCTACTGATGTCACGATGCCTAGGACCAAGCAGGTCACATCCTGCCAGAGATCGATCCCCACAAAGCCATGTATGACCCACCTGCCAGCCTGTCTGCCCCTGCCCAGGCTCACTCTCAGTCTCTGCTCTTTTAGGAGGCTCCAAAACTCCAGGTTGATGACGATTTACCAGCATTGGTGTCTGCAGCTGATGGGAGGTGCCTGCCTTATGTTGCTCTGGAAGGTAAGGAGACCCTGTGGCCCCACACTGGGGACAGAAGCTGGGCTCTTCTTTAACCTTAATGCATTCCACGTTCTTTAGGCATAGTGCTGCCAGCCAAGGCTGCGCTGACAAGCCATTACCATGAGAGGCTGCAGGGTGTGATCCAGAAGCTGCTTCTGAAGGAGCATCGGCTGGTCTGGAACAGCTTGGCCCGGAGCTGGTGAGCAATGGGAGGGGACAGCAGGGGGGCAGGCTTGTATTGGTGGGCCCAAACCCCCATACTCTGGGGCCACCTGCAAGGCAGAAATTGGCTTGGTTAAAGACTCTAGTCCTTACCCTTGGCTCTGCCCCAGGAGTCCAGAGTTCTTCCATATTGTCCACATCCCCGTGCTGTGCTCTCTGCTTGCAGGAGTGAGAGTGAGCGGGTGCTCTCAGAGCAGGTCTACACTGTCCCCTTCTTGCTGGCCTCACCGGACACTGAGGCAGTGACACAGGTGAGCGTGGAGAGCCCGCTCCGAGCCATCTGCCTGCCACTGGAGGTGGTGTACGAGAGGTTCCAGCAGCCAGCCCATGGCTTCCGTGACCTGCTGGGGCAGTACTTGAGTGGGGAGAAGCCCAAGGGCATCCTGGAGACGGAGGAACTGCTGCGTGTGGGAGCTGGGCTGACGGGCATTGGGGAGCTGGCTCTGCACCCCGATGGCTCCCTGCATCTCCAGCCACCATCCCAGGGGGGGGACTATTTCCTGTGCCTTGGGGACTGGCAGACAGTGCTGGAGGAGCTGGAGTCCGCCAGCGGGCTCTGGAAGGGAGCAGCTGTGCTCTGTGCTGCGGTGGGCCTGGCTATCCTGCTGCATGCCCTGTGCCGTGCCTTCCGCCGTGCCCACCTCAGGCAGCAGTGCGAGGACAAGGAGCTGGACAGCGAGGAGGCCGGGGATGGGGGACTCGAGGATGCCTGTGTCATCTGCCTGTCGCGACCCCGCGAGTGTGTCCTCTTGGGCTGTGGCCACATCTGTTGCTGTTTCCGCTGCTTCCAGGCCTTGCCTGCCCGCCTCTGCCCCATCTGCCGGGGGCCCATTGACCGCGTGGTGCCCCTCTACCAGGCCTGAGAACATCTGGGGGGCAGCCAGAGATTGTTAGCACAAAGCAAAGCAAGCTTGGGGCCTACAGTAATCTCAGCTGTCCCCTGGTGTGCAGTTGTGTGAGTCCTGCTGGGAGAGAGGGGTCCTGGTGTGCCTCCCCCTGTCCGTTTTTGGAGGATGGGGAGTTACAGCCTCCTCACACTCCCTTTTTCTGCCAGAAGCCCCTGCTCCCACCCCCCACCCCCTCAACGTGAAGGCTTGGGGAGAACATGCTTGGTGCCTGAGATGAAGAGCCAAGTCCCCTGCCCCATGCCAGGGTGCCCTTTTCCCAGCCCTGACTTCTCCAAAGCCACGTGGGCTTTGTTTCTCTAGTGTGCGGCTTTATGCAGAGCAGGGGCAAGACCAGGGCTGGTGAGACACAGTGGAGTTACAGAGACCCAATTCCCCCTGAGTCACTGCAATGGCACACATCGTGCTCCCTGCCCCATGTACCTACAGCCACTGCCCAGACCATGCCCAACACCCGGGGACTGGTGGCAATGAAGTGTGCCCCTTCACCATCTGCAGTGCCACCCAAGGAGGGAGGGTGTCCCCCTGCCATCTCTGCAGAGTCCCCACTGTCCTCTGGAGTAGGGACACAGCCATAGTGTACCCCAGAGCCTGCCCATGGCTCTGGCCCCAGCTGCACCCCGCTTTCCTGCCTGCCTCCTGGCCGGGACTGAGTGCAGGCACAGCTTTTGGTGGTGTGTGGAGTGATAAAGACAAGGAGTGGAGCTTGGCCTCGCCTCTTCCTTTGCACCATCAAGTCGGGGGACTGCAGGGATGTGCCAAGAGCTAAGGCTCTCCCTGGGCGAGGGGGAAGAGGGGGAGGAAGGGAGAGGGGACAAGTCAGTGCCATCACCTCCATCCCCAACCAAGGGCTGGCTTCAGCACACTCACCAGTGGTAGCCAGGGGACCCCCAGCTTGACTGCATCACCTCGGGATACAGCCCCAGGGGTGGGGAAAAACCAGGACTGTTGCCAAGGCGATCGTGCTCCTCTGGTCTCCATGGCAACTGCTCCCTGGACTGCTCCCCATCACTGCCTGGCTGCAGTTGCCCAGGCAACCCACGGGCTCTCCTGGCTCCTGCGGCTTTGGGGCACCCAGGATTTATGGGGGGGTGGCGGGGAGAGGGGAACAGGGCAGCACTTACAGCCAGACAGCAGTGTTGGGGTAAGAGGGGATGATGCCCTTTCCCATGGCAGGGGCCCCCATTGCCGCCAGTTTGGGGCAAGGAGCATGCTTGTTTCAAAGGTGCCCCCGTGGTGTTGCCCCCATAGCCTGCAGCCAGCAATGATGCCCCGGAACACATAGCAAAACCCCCTGGGACCTATGTGTGTTTCTGGGGTAGGGGTGTCTGTGTGGCTCCCTTCCTCTACCCCGCCCGGTGTCTCAGCTCAGCTTCTTCCCCATGCCAGCATGGCGAGTGCCACACTGCAAAGTGAGCAGTGGGGCCCGGGTGTTCCCCCCGCTCCGGAACCGGGCACCCCCCCCGCCCCCCCGCAGCAAGGAGGGATTTCGGGAAGGAGGTAAATACCAGATGGGCGAGGGCCGGGCTGCCAGGAACACACTCCCCGTGTGCCAAGAGCTGCTGGCGCGCGTGGGCCGGGGAGGACGGCGGGTGCCCATGCTCCCGAGACTGCTCACCTCGTTCCCCGGGGCCCTGCAGCCACCCGGGGACAGGGACACCCATAGAGGGACCCGCAGCCACCCGCTGCCCTCTGTCCCCAGGGGGGCCGCAGTTGCCCAGGGAACACATCCCTGCGCACAGGGAGGGTACCCCCCCACGCTGGGCACAGCCCTTCCCCACACCCCTCCGGGGGCTCTGCCACCCCGGGGGAGCCACCGGTCCTGGACTTGGCTAAGCAGCCCGGCCTGGCACGGAGCTGGGCGGTAGCGTGACTCAACCGCTCGGCTCAGCAACAGCCAAAGACTGGCCGTGCCAAACCGCCCGCCACAGGGGCTGTCCGGCCGTGCCGCAACCCGCACCGCTGCCGAGCCTGCTGTCCATCGTCCCTCAGGGTCTTCTGGTCTGGAGCAGGGAGCTTGCAGTCCTGCACTGAGCCCTGCCCAACCTCCATCCCCACCATGCAGGGCCCAAGAGGGACCCACGCAGCCTGCAGGGTGCCCGTGGGTGCCAGCCCATGGCCATGGCCGATCCACACCCCCAGGGCTGCCAGCCCAATCCTCCTGTCTCTCTTGTCTGTTGTCATGGTGACCGAGATGTGGCGACAGACGAGGATGAAGCCTCACGCCCCAGCAGGGCTGTTTGGGTCTGGGCAGAGAACCCTCCACAAAGTCCTGCCACAGGCAGAGTGCTGAGAGTGCTCCACCTGCTCAGGTGCAGCCCTGGCATCACCGGGACCGCAGCTCTGCCCTGGGCAGCTCGTGTGAGGGATGGGGACAGTGACATACCCCTTCCACCTGCCCTGACCTAGCAGTTGGATTCGCCTCGGGATCCCTCACTTCCCAAAGCCAGCCTGTGCACCAAGGCAAACAAACTCATCTCACTAGTGACAACCTGCTGGCTGGCTGCCCTGCAAAGGGCTCGAGCCCTTCTCCCCAGGAAAGGAAGGCAATGCCCCTCCAAGGGAGGGGTTTTTAACCTCATCTTCCCACATCACCAGCTATGGGGAGAGACAGCCCAGGGCAAGGAGTACACCGCTCTTGCATGCTTGCCCTGGGCTGACCCACAGCTACCGAGCAGGATGCCTGTTCCCTGTGCCCCACCACCTCCTCACTATGGTGACTAGGGCCACCACAACCATCAGCAGGCTTGACCATCCCCACCACCTGCAGCCAGTCCGGCTGCACATCTCCACTCACCCAAAATGCCTGTGTAAGGGAGCTGCCCTACAGCAGCACAGGCAGCACACACAGCAGCACTTCCATCTGGGCTTTGGCTGCTGAGAGCCAGCAGCAGCAGCCAAGGATGGACACAACCATTCCCTTGCTGATGATCTTTGCCAGTGTCTCACACCAGGGTGGGAATGGGTGCTCTGGTAGCACAGCAGTGCTGGCAGTGGGGAGCTGGCACTTTGCAAGGCCCCCGGACCACGGCTGCCGCTGCCGTGGAGCAGAAGTGCCATTTCACGCTTCTTGGCAGGGCTGGAAGCAGCACAGATGGAGGCACCCAAGCTGGCCTCCAGGCACGCCTCTGCAGCCACCAGCCCTGAGGCATTAGCAGTGATGGCATTGGTGAGCTCCCTAACCTGTAGCAGAGAAAGACCCAGGTCTGGTGGCCAATGCCTCCTAACTCATCTAAGCCCCCTGTGATCCAGCCGCTGCCTGCCAGATCACTTGACTCCATCCCCAGCAGGTCTCAGGGACCACTCGTTGCTCCCTTTCAGTCCAGCTCCAGCTGCCTGGGGGTACCTGCAGAGCCAGGGCAGAACACACCCCACCACACATTTCTCCACTCTAAAACCACCTGAATCATCAATGACTGCAGGGAAACCCCTCACCTCCATCACAGCACCCAGAGCTGTTACCCAAACCCCCACCAAGGGTACAGGGCTCAGGGGCAGCATCCAGCTGTGGGTCTGTGTCACAGCAGGTACCAGTGGGCTCCCAGAGCATCACCTCAGGCCAGACAATGTAGGACCATCTCTATCACCAGCCCCACTATGGCTGGGAGCCTGGCTGCTTGCCCCCTGCCTGGCCCCATACCCACTACACTGGTCATGTCCAGCCCTAAGCTCTTGCATCACCTCAAGGTGTTCCAGCTCCTGGGCTCTAGCCCAGCTTTAAGGAGCCAGGGCAGGAAGAACCACCAGCTTCCCACTCCTACAGCCGCTGGAGCTGGCTTTGTGTTGAACAAAAGTCTGTAAAGGAAGTGAGAAAGGAGATTACGTGGCTGCTAAAAGGCGGATAATGAAGGTGGGATAAGAGCCAGGGAAAGGAGGGAGCTTGGTCTGGCTTACCATGAGGAGCAAGGGTGGGATCCCTGCTGCACCCCCACCACATTCAGGTCCCTAGTGCCATTCTTCCTCCCAGGGGTGACCAGCAGCGCCCATGGGGAGACAGCAACTGGAGATGTCCCAAAGAGATGCAGTGCCTGGAGGCATAGTGCAGCCCAGTCCCACTACAGCCCAGCTGTGCTGGCATGAATCCAGCCCTCCTCCTCTGTGGAGGTCTCTCCCACCCCCCAAGCCCCAGCCAGCCCCACAGAGCTCCCCTAGTCAAGCCAAGTAGCTCCCGGGGTGCAAGGCACTGTGCAGGTACAGCTGTGAGGGAAGCGAGGCCATTCCTAGGGTGACCTCTCTCAAGCCTTTCCCAGGAGCCTGCCAGGCTGGAAGCCCTCCCGGTGTGCAGCACCAGCCCTGCTCACATCCCACACAGCCCATCTGCTCCTGTTCCTGCTCATCCCTGGCCCCGCGCGTGCCACGGCTTGCCTGTCCCTGCCCACGGCAGCGGCACGTGGGCCTGGCAGTGGGAAAAGCAGGGCACATCTCAGCGTGGGCCTCTCGCCTATTTTCCCAGGCACTTTCTGCGGGAGCAGAAGCCGTTACATGAAAAAGTTCAAGCCGGTTCCCCAGCAAAGGCAGGAATAAAGGCGCTCACTGCCTTGCCAGGAGAACTGCCCCATCCCTCCCCACCTCTGCTTTGGGAGGGGATGGCAGGGAGCAGCGTTCTGCAGAGCAGGGTACAAAGGGAAAGGCATGGCTGAGCTTTCCCAAAATAGATGTACCTGCCCTTTTGCATGGACCAGCCCAGCTGATGCTCTTCTGCAGCACGTTTCAACAGGATCTCAGGCCATGGGAAGAGACGGACCACAGGACTGTCTAAAAATTCCACTCTTGCCCCGTTGAAACACCCAGAGGTGGATACTCATGGGGCTGGTGCTTGCCATTCCCACACAAGGCTCTGGCTTTGCCACCACCCAGCACATCCAGCTGAGCAGTGGGGCCTGGATGCGAGGGAGCTTCAGGAACAGAGCTGCCCCATGACCAGATGGCCTTCTCCAACCAGCCACTGCCACTACTGCAAGTCCAGGGACCAGCCAGACCCAGATACCAGAGCTACACCCACAGCTCAAACAAGAAGCAGCAGCACCAGTGTAAGCTTAAATAGCCTCCTAGCCCAGGTGACCCTAATGGAGGATCACAGGTGAGGCTGCTCAGGGGCACCAATGGCAATTAGTGCAACCACTGTTCTGGCAGCAGAAAATGCAGGCAGAAAGGGCCAGTGCAAATCTGGGGTAGGGGTGTGCAAAGGGGACACAAATAGGGCTTTGAGGGGACACTGAGGCTACTTGTGTGCCTCTCTCCTTGCTGACCCATGGAAAGTCCCCCATGGGGGATGACCCTTCCACCTGTGCACAGAGAACCCTCAGGGAAGGGGCAACCCATGGAGCAAGGAGCAACTCAGGGCATGGTTCCCATCTGAGCCACACTCAACAGCACCTGCAGAATCACAGCCCTGTGCCCCCCGCAGTCCTGCAAGCACATGCAAAGGGCACATGTGTACGAACATGCACACGCATGTGCAGGGGCCTACATGAGGGGGGCCAAGGGGACTGGAAAGGGCTGGATCTGGTGTGGCTCCAACGGAGGGCCCCCAAACTGGGAAGTCTGTGAGAGGGAATGCTGCCTGGGTACTGGGCAACAGGCATCAGTGGGGACAACCTGGCTGGGGAGAACCGGGGTGGGAGCTGGCCTGGAGTTTCTGGGGGACTTGAGCCTGCTGGGTTGCTGGAGGAGGGCTGGGGGGTAAAAGGACCGGATCATGGTGCTGGGGGGTCTGTTTGACATCACCTGGGTGTGCTCAGGTAGGGCCTGACTGTGCTTGGTGGTCCCCAGCCTGTCTGACCTGGCTGTGCCAAGGGATCCCCACTCCACAGGGGCACCCCGTGGTTAGGGGCACCCCCGGGTTGGGGAGACCGCCGCGGCAAGGCTGTGCTGGAGGGGCCGTCCTGCGCTGGGCACGGGGCAGGGGCTGCGGAGAGGGCGGGGAGGGGTGTCCCCATCCCGACCGGGCGGGCACCGGGCACCAGCCGCGGGGGTCCCCGTCCCTGTCCGGACGGGCCGGGCCGGGCAGCGGCGCTCCGGAGCCGCCCCCCGCCGGGGGGGTCCCCGCTCCCCCCGGATGCATGACTTCATCCTTCCGCCCGGGTTTCCTCCCCGCCGCCGCCGCTGCCGCCGCAGACCGGCTCCCGGCTCGGCGCGGCGCGGCTCGGCCCGCTCGGCCCCGCCATGTCGCAGGTGCTGCCCTACGGCGAGGACAAGGTGGGCCGCTACGGCGCCGAGCCCGAGGCGGGGGAGCTGCCCTTCAGCTGCCGCCTGCAGGACACCAACGCCTTCTTCGGGGGCAACCAGGGCAAGCGGCCCCCCAAGCTGGGACAAATCGGCCGCGCCAAGAGAGGTACCGCCCGACCCCCCTTTTCTGCCCCCCACCGATCCCCGCCTGAGTCCCCAAGGTAGCCCCGGAGCTGCCCCACGGCATCCCCGGGACCCCCGCCTCTGCCCTGCAGCATCCCCGGCACCCCTGACGCTGGTTCTTGCATCTCTAGCGCTGCCCCACAGTGTCCCTGCTACCCCCGGATCTGTCCTGGCATCCTCGGCTCTGCCCCGGGACTCCCAGATCTGTACTGTAGCATCCCCGGCTCTGCCCCCCGCATCCCCTGCACTGGCCCTTGCATCCCCAGCGCCGCCCCACAGCATCCCCGGGACCCCCGATTCTGCCCTCGCATCCCCGGCATCCCCAGCACTGTCCAGTGCATCCTTGTCACCCCTGGCATCGCCCCACAGCATCCCCGGGAGCCCTAATTCTGCCCTTGTGTTCCCGGCTTTGCCCCACGGCATCCCCCGGATCTGCTCTGCAGCATCCTCGGCACTGCCCCACAGCATCTTCGATACTCCCGGCACTGGCTCTTACATCTCCAGCACTGCCCCACAGCTTTCCTGGGACTCCCAGCTCTGCCTTGCATCCCCAGCACTGTCCCCTGGGTACCTCTGACACTGCCCCACATCATCCCTGGCATTGCCCCCCGGGATCCCTGGGACCCCCAGCTCTGCAAATGGCACCCGGCATCACCCCAAAACCTCAGCAGCTCCTTTTCCCAGCTTAAGACAGTAGCGCTGTCCCCCCAGCGCTGCCCCACACCCCTGGCAGGCTGGGGCTCCCCCGGGACTACCCTGCAGCATTCCTGGGGCTGCCCCTGGGGCTGTCCCCAAGCATCCCTGGGGCTGCCCCCAGCACTTCTGCGAGTGCCCCTGGGACCCCCTGGAACTGCTCCTCAGCATCCCTGGGATTGTCCCCACATCCCCCCGGACTGCTTCCCCCCCCCATTACCTATAAACAACCCCCCCTCCATCACCAGGAGCTGCCCCTCCAGCTCCATCACC
>NDXB01006822.1:76966-112316 GCA_002631895.1 Agapornis roseicollis | reverse complement strand
TCTTCCCCCCCCCCCCCCCCCCCCCCCCCCCCCATATCTGTTTCATAATTCTGGAAGACAGCTCAGTGCAGCGCTTGATGTAAATGGGACCATCCCCCCCGGTGAACTTCCCTGGCTAAAAATAAACCTCCCTGTATTTCAAAAAATAAGTTATTCCATAAAAACAGTTTCTCAGACAGAACTGAACAGCACCCAGCAGTACTGTAAAGTGGACCTGAAAGCCTGGTCTCTAGAAGAGACCTAAGAAAAGTCAGGAGTGACAAATTAGAATGGTTGGGCTACAATTAATTTGACTTTGATGACAAGCTTTTTCTATTCTATGCTTAAACTAACTTAGAACCATTTCCTTTCATCTCTTTCCTCCCAGTTTCCTCAAAAGTACACTAGTTTTTCTGCTGATCTAGGTGAGAAGCTAGATCTGCTGTTTGGTTTGCAGTCCCTTGTAGAGAGCAGCAGAGACAGTCCTCCTAGTTAATGCTAGTCTCCTCTTACTTACATTTCACAATACCTATTTCTTTTTGTGTCTTTCTGGCAAGTGGGTCTCTAAACTGTGAATGGCTTAACCTGTATCAGCCTGAAAGTACTGTGCTGCCTGTTTACCAAAGTGCTTTGGACAATAACTGCTGGATTTAGCAAGTGATCATATAAGGAACAAATTCCCACATAAGGAACAAGTCCCACCAATTACTAGATTCCTAATAGTATTATACACCACGTTGCCATGAGGAATACAGTGATTTAGCAGCAGAACAGTCTCTGTGCTTTTGGTATAGCTGTTTCCATTTAGTTGAAAACAAGGTGAGGAAGACTCTAATCTTGCACATAATGAGCTTTGAAGAATAGTGGGTAGTCTGTAATTTCAGATGCCTTTAGAGCCAGATTATAGCTATAATTATTATCTGGAAATATATCAGTTAGTTGGGTATAGCTGTGTAACTGCTTAAACACTATCAATAGTAAAGTCATTGTTAAATAGATAAATTTTCTACCTATAAAGAATCTCTCATCTGATGTTTCCCTTCAGAGCTGGAAAATGAAAGCTTCCGACTGTATTCTAACCTTTTGTCATTTAGCTCATTAATAATAAATATCTGACTAGTAGTATGTACTTCATAGGTTAATGAGTTTAAGTTACTGCCTGTCTTTGCTGGGTGTGACATAATTTCCATAATCAAGAGATATGGTAGCAAGTCGCGGCAAATAATAAGAAAATGATACAGAATTCTCCAGGTCTTTGAGTATTGCTACTAATGAATTAGGACCCTTAAGTCATATTGCTTTCAAGAAAGCAATAAGATATTTAGTTTTTTTCTAATGATGGGACATTTTCTTCATTAGGATTTAGCATTTGTAAATGTTTGTTACCTGATGGAATGAGAAAGCTTTTCTGTTACACATTAATAACCTCTGCTCCAGCCCTTGGTGCTTTTTTTCTATTTTTGTAACATGGAATAAAAGGTTCTCTCTTATCACCTTTTAGTTGCTTGAATGCCTCTCAAAAAATAGTGGTGAAAAGTGCCTGATATATTTTATCAGATTTCTAACAGATATGACAAGGGTTCCTCCTAGAAATTTACTGAAGAGGATAAACAGTTGTGGACTAAGGAGCAAAGAGGCAGTACAGCAAGACTGAATTTAAAATACAATATGATTGTTGCCTAAGCTTATACTCAATTTTCAAGATTGAATTAAGGAATGTAAACATTCAAAGGAATATGTTAGGCACAAATTACTTAAGCAAATAAAAATTATGTGGTTATCTACCTAAAATATTTGTTGAGAGTTGAACAGAATGCATAAGCATAAAAAAAGTCAAGCCAGCAGCACAGACAAATGTAAGTTTAAGACTGACATAATGTATATAGCAAGAACTGATGTCTGAGTGCTATCTGGATATACAATTTGTCTGCTACAGCACAGTCCAGTCTGCCACAATCTGTGTGGTTTTAGAGTTTGACATGTGTATGCAACTGCACTTATTAGGCATCCACCTTATCACAGAGGATGGTATTTCAGATTAGATGTATGGAGCCTCTATTTATAAAAATATAGTTATCACTGAGTGGGGTCCTTACATATATTACAAAACGTACAAAGACCCTGAACAAGCTTTAGCTAGTCAAAGCTAAGCATTGAAAGAATTTGGGCTAGTGAGAGTTCAGCAGTGTAATCTGTCTCTTAAATTCCTGTAAGCACCCATGTTTTGTTTTTTTATGAGATATGCTGGGTTAGCTGCAGGTTTTATGTATGGGCAGTGGTCCCTGGGAAAGGGGTTTATGAGCCATGCAGTTGTTTGCCATTAAATTTGATTCGTGATTCAAACCAGTTTTTGAGGCTGGGCTGCTTTATGCAAGTATGAGTTAAAAGTATGTCTCTGGAAAGCATGGGTGGCTGTGCTCTGACCTCCTCTGGTCCAGAACTAATGAATATGTCTAAATGAGATAGGGCACAGTATGAATGCACTTGGGCTTCAAGGTGTTTATTTCCCTGTAAGGTGTATCTTCTTATACTGCTCAGCAGAATGGAGTTATTTATGTCAAAAGGGCTAACAGTAATTAAGATAAGAGAACAGTGCTAATTCACTTGAGGTGATTTTTGTTTGTTTGTAGTGCATATCACTAGAAAGTGCAAAAAAGCCTAGTGTTTGTAATAGCATATTCAAGATGATGACAGATTATTAGATTGTTATGATTCCCTTTAATTTCTGGTTTTCTAGCAAAGACAAGAATCTCCATGCCATCATTCCTTTAAAATAAACCTTATTATCAGTTCTAAAGATAGAACAGATCTCTACTTATATAGAGGTAGAAATTAACTTGGTTTTAATGCTTGTCAAAAGCTAAGTTTTAATTACCTGGCATATGAAAGATTTATTTTCTGATTTTTCATTCATTTCAATTTGATCTCTGATAACATAAAGAATAATAGAATAATAATCAGGTTTTTAGAGGGTGGAAAAAAATCACAGTCTATTTGCTATAGCGTGTGGGGTTGGGTCTTTAACTTCTGTAGCTTGGCTTTGGGTTGTTTGGTTTGTTGGGTTTTTTGTTTGGTTGGTTTTGTTCACAAAAAATGCACATGATTATTAAGCATGCAAATGAAAGCAAAATTTCTTTGATTTCATACTGATTTCCAGACTGTGGCAAACTGAATAAGATTTCAAAGACATTAACTTTGAATGGCAAATTTACCAACCAAGGTATGCAATAAAAACACCACTCCCAGCAAAGCAAGGAGCATGCTGCATGATCAGAGCAGCATAAGAGTGTTCTGGTAAACCAAACACTTCATCTTAGGTTCAAAAGGCTGAACTTGAGGGAACAACATTGATCTAACTTGAAGAAAAATTGGGGCTTGAGATTTAAATAGCTTTGTGTTTTGAAGGAACTTGAGAGACTTGACACCCATATTATCTGTGCATAGTTATTATCTATTGCTCATTTTAAGGTACTTGTCACACACTGTGTTCAGTAGATCTGTGCCTACAAATTTTACTTTTCAGTAGATTTGTGCCTACAAATTCTTCCCATAATTTATCATTACTTTTATTTTAGCATTATTTGTTTTTGCAAATCACCATCACTCCTTAAATGGTTCTTGTCTATGTGGAGTATTAATGTTACCCCCCACGGGCTTTTTGATATATCAAGCCACTGCAGCAGGTAAGTGCAGCAGGGTACCTTTCAGTTCATTTGATCCACAAACTCGATGCTGCTGAGCTCCTTTTCTTAGATGATCCTAATGAATGGATCTCTCAAATCACCATTAGCACTGTATGCAGAGTTTCTCTGACCTCTCAGGGCACAGTTATCTGCCCTGAACTGTTACATTGTCTTCTGAGAGGTGGAATTCAGTGGTTTGGATTTATTTTCTTTTTTTGCTTATTTGTGGTTTTTTGTTTGTTTTGTTTTTACCTTTAGATGAAAAAGGCTTTTCTGCAGGCCAGCCTCAATTCAATTTGCAAAAAGAAAGAAGAAAAACATCTTGGCACAGAGAAGGACAAGGATAGTGTTGTAAATATAAGACCAGCATGTGGTCTCAGATCCTGTGATTTGCTGCTATTAAGGTGAAAATTGATAGCTGTGCTCAAATTTTACCTCTCTAAGACCTTCTCTGTTTAATGTTTGACAAACATATTCTAGGCTTACTGAAATGCCTATTTATGTTTTATTAGATAGTTTTATAACTTTCCATAAGGAACTTCCATGGTATTTATAAAGAATTTCCCTGTTAAGAAGGAGTTTAACTATGGGACCAAACAGTCCACTGATCTGAGATGCACTACTGTGAAGGAATTCTAAAACTAGGCCACTCCTTATGACTGGAATTTAAGCCCAATTTGACTAAAATTGACTGCAAAATCACAGGATACATAAGGAGTAAGAAGGCACCAAGCAGGAAGCATATGACTTTCTAAAAATACATAAAGGTTTATTTTTTCCCTTATATTTTTTTTCTGAAAGTGTTTCCAATGTAGCCAGAGAAGCCACATTTCTGCTTCAATACCATACATGTAAGTTTAAAGAGCAGTTTTCTATCCCATATGGTAAAGTAGCATCCTTGCAATCACTGTAGTTTAATATGTAAACATAAAAATCTATGGTATGTACTTTAACAGTGATTAAGAAATATACATACATTTTATAAAAAGCTGTTTCTTCAGTGATTTAAAATACAGGAATTTTTTGTTACAAACAACTTAAAGGAAGGGCTCTGGTAACTGTTTAAGGGATGCCGGGCTATGTGAACAGAACCTGTCCACAGACCTGAGTAAGCTGTCTAAATCTAGGAGGTGGAGGGATTTAAAACACATGCTTGCATTTATCAGCTTTAGCTGCAATTTGAAGTGTTCTGATCTGGATCCTATTTACATCAATTGTGTGGGATGCTTGATACTCCCCAAGAACTCTGCAGGTTCCCTGGGCTGTAAAGCTAGACATATAAAATGCAGAACTCCAATTTAGCTGTAACGGTATATTTTGTGCGTGAAAGAATAAAGCCTCAGTTTGCCAGCAAAAGGGCAAGCTGGTGTGAGGGAAGGAGGTACACTATCCTAGTGCTATTGCCTAGAAATAGGAGGGCAACATACTGTAAACTCTAACACTTTTGTTCTACAGCCACCTTCCACTGCCCATCACAGCTGCAGGCAGCAACTTTTAGTCCAAAATCTGACAGAAAATGGGCAATACCAAGACTTCAACTAACCTTGGCAGTTTAGTCATCACTAATATATATATCCCCAGAAAGTAAATCCAAATTATGTCTGTGAAAGGAGGAGCGAACAACTGTTGCTGACATTCCAAAGAAAAAAATGCAGATTGAGTCTACAGCAATTTTTCTTGCCCATTTCACCACAGTTTCACACATGGAGGAAAAGAGAGTGCTAGGCTTTCTTTTGAATGCCTTTACTACAGTGTACAATGGTGATTTTTGAAAGAGAAAAATAATTCTTCAAGCTTACAAAATTATATAGATGCACCAAATCACCCTTGGCTTGAGCTTATTAGGGGAGCACTTTGTAACAGGCAAACTGTAGTACTTTGTTTCTAGAACTGATTTCTTTTTTTTTTAAGCATTTAATAGGATAGTTTCCATGACAACTTGAACTGAGCAGATTGTTCACTGACTTCAGTACATTTCTCTTAAACATCTTTTCTCTGTAGGTAGGCCTGCCTCTCCAGCTCTTTCATTTCTTTGGGCGCTTATTCATTATCTCCTTTTGCAGGTATCCTTAAACTAGATAGGACTCCACCTTTCTGTGCTCTTTAACAAAAACAAAGTGTTGAGGGATCAGAGTTTCAAGATCATTTTTTGAGTTTCCTAGAGTCTGTTTTCTTTTCTATCACGTACACTCCTGTTTCAGTCCGTTTCCCTGTAGTACCAGAATGTGTTATTCAAACTGATACTGTTGTCTATCAGGGAAAGAGAAATGGACACTGCAGAAATGTGCAGCATTAAAAGCTAAAATGGCTTCTGGATACTCCTGGTTATTTTACTAAGACTTGTAATAACTAATGCTGCACACATATATGAATAAAACTGCTGTTATACCATAAGTTCCTTACGTTTTTATGTAAAGAGAAAGCACGTGATTAATACAGTACATTCTAGATCTGACCCATCAAAGATTTTAATCCATTTCAAAGCTTTCGAAGTTGCAATGAAAATTTACTCTTGGAGATGTGCAGTTTATTCTTTGTCATAATGATAGAATCATAAGATAGCTAGGGTTGGAAGAGACCTTAAAGATCATCTGGTTCCAGCCCCCCTACTATGGGCAGGAATATCTTATACTACACCATGTCACCCAAGGCCTTGTCCAACCTAGCCTTGAACACTTCCAGGCGTGGGGTAGCCACAGTTCCAGTGCCTCACCACCCTCACAGTAAAGAACTTCTTCCTAATATCTAATCTAGATCTACCTTCTTTTAGTTTAGAGCCATTGCCACTTGTAATGCCAACTCCTGGATTACTTTGTCTGAAGAGTCAAAAAAATTACTTGGATTGAATCTTTGATGTGAAGAAAATTGAGTCAAAACGTTGAAAACTGACATGAAACAATAAATGGAGGAAAATGGCCTTTGGATTAACCCACAGAGCTTTAGTTAAATGAGGCTTTCACTTTGCTGTTGCCCATCAGTTTTAGGAATATTTGTGTTTCGCTTCTTTATTGAAAAGGGCTTTCAGGGCCTTTTCATTATCTCTCTTCAGTATTTAAGTTTAAAGCAATGATAATCAGTTAGGCCAGAAATGTTGTTATAATCTTGGTAGAAATGGAGTCTGTTTTTCATCAGTTCACTTGAACCTTTCCTCCTGCTTCCATAAAGCCTGGATTTGTATGTGCTCTGGGTGGGAAATGACAACAAGCTGTAAGAATTGTCACTACATGGCAACAACTTTTAATCAAGAGCTTGATTCCTCTTTTTAGAATGAGAGTAACTCTTTGAGGGTTTTTTTCCTCCACTACTTTCTGGTTTTGCCTGTTGCTTTTCAAATGAGCTGTCACATTTTCTAATTATAAAACATCCTGCACTTGCAGCAATGACAGGGTTATGCAATTTTCTTAATTCAATAGACTGCTTGTCACTGCTGAGCAGAAAACCTTTTGTTATTTTTCAGTCTTTTCCATGTCTATTTTTTGTAGGTCTTTGACATACCTGGGAGGGTGAGTGGGGGGAAAGAATCATGAAACAGTTTGGGTTGGAAAGGGACCTTCAAAGGTCATCTAATCTAAGGTCATCCCCCAGGATGAGTGGAACATCCTGAACTAGATCAGGTGGCCTGATATCACATCCAGCCTGGATGTTTCCAGCGGTCGCGCACCCATCACCTCTCTGGGCAACCTGTGCCAGTGTTTTACACCCTCATTGTAAAAATCTTCTCTTCCACATCCATCCTGAATCTCCCCTCTTTTAGTTTGAAACCATTACCAGCAATCTCTCTTCTGCATATGCCAGTGCATTTACCTAATGCAGTCTTGACACTGGAAGGACATGGAAATGCCTCGGTTATGACCTGGTAACTTACTTCGAGGTACAAAAATGTGTTTCAGTGTTTTGTAGATGTGAAATATTCCCCTTTTCCCCAATATTAAAAGAAGCTAAATATATTTCTAAGGTTTTTGCTTGAAGTATACCTGATTTTCGTGTTTTCCAAATTTCAAATTACTAATTCTAAAAGCACTTGTTTAGGAGTGGATTCACTCTACAATCATCCTCTAATTAGTCTAAGTATTTTTCAGACTAGTTAAAGTTGTCTTGAAAATCTTGTATTCACAAGAAATTAACTGGATGCTCTTTTCTTCTGGAACTCTGATAGGATTTACTGATGCCAATTTTTCAATACTCCCTGAATGCACTTTGGCCTGAATGCACTTGAAATAAGCCAAATGGTGTGCTTCTAATTAAAAGTCCAACTGTTAAAGATAAAACTTGTTTGATCTCTGGAAACAAGTGGCATTATATTCACAGCCACTCTGGCAAAGTTAGGAAATTGAATGGCAGGTATAAATGAACCAAGTGATCAGTGTATCACACTTGAGAGCATTCCAGCAGCAAAAGAATCCTTATTAAACCAGGTACTAGTCACAACAGTGAGTTCTGCAAATTGAAAATATTCTGTAAAGCTCATTAGAAGCTATGCTGTTGCACCCAAAAATGAGTAACCCAAAATATATTCCTGATGCATAAATATCGGTGAAAATATCTGAACACAGTTTACTGTGCTTTTATGTTTTTCAATCAAGTTGTGAATAGCGTAATCATTACCACAGAAGAAGCTATATGGATTGCTACCATGTGAAACTGTCTGGTTCTTCCACAAGGCATACTCAAAGAGTATGTCTGCTTTTATTGTCATTTTTTGGCAGTGTATCTTTTGGGCAGTCATTCTAAAAACCTAGATTATTCCTTCTGTAATACAGGATCTCACAGCTACAGACCTGAGAGAACAGAAAATAGTTATTAGTGATTTGGAGAAATAAATGGTTCTTCTTCAAAAAAAAAAAAAAAAAAAAAAAAAAAAAAAAAAAAAAAAAAAAAAAAAAAAAAAAAAAAAAAAAAAAAAAAAAAAAAAAAAAAAAAAAAAAAAAAAAAAAAAAAAAAAAAAAAAGAAAGAAAAAAGTGCACAACCCGTAGAAAACAATCAGCTTGCTTTTAATTTAGTTACATTAATTTAATTGCATGTTCATTTATAAAGTGTACAATACAAAGCTCAAGCTTTTTCTGAGTTGTTTTTAATTCAATTTCTCCTGCCTCACCCTCCAGAAACACCAGATCTTAGTCTGCGTTAGTGTTGCTTTGCATTGTTTCAGCAACAGGTACCAAGTGTTTCCTGAAGTTCTTTGCTGTATTTTAGAGCACTCCTAGACGCGGATAACTGCATTGGTAGTTGGAACCATGCCACTTGTTCTTCTTGTTCCTGTCTGCCATAAAAGAGGTAACTCTGGAAGAAGTAGCATTCATCTAAAGAACTCAGATACACCTTTGCTAGCTTAGGCTACATTGGAGATTTTCCTGGCTCATTCCTACAACGAGAAAATGCAAAGGTATCTGCGTGTGTCCATTTCAGCTGTGCCAAGTGATACTCATGCCCAGCTGTAGCTTTGTCTTTAGTACATACTGTGTACACTCTAACCACCAACTCCTCTTGTTCAGTGACTACCAATATGTTCTGCTAAAATTCAACCATTTTTAGCAGCTCAGCTGTGTAAGGTTGCTTAGAAACCAGCCTTCTTATCCCCCACATTCTCATGACAGATTTCCTATGCAATAACATCACTGCATGACACATTTGTATCCTCATATGTGTTCCTTTTCCACTTGAGATTCTCTGAGTAAAGGTTGCTGGTGCTTCACCCAATTCATAAACAGCATGTGGTAAATCACCAGAGTATTAAATCACTGCAACAATAAAAATGAGCTCAAATTTTGAATGCAAGCAGTTCCTCACTCCTGAATGTACTTATTGATGGTTTTGTGCAGATAGTAATTTCTAATTTTGCTTCTCAGACTGCGTAGCTGGATGTTATTATGATTTTATGACAATCTCCACTCCCTTCTTTGCTTCTGTACAGAATACTTGCTTGCACCATTTCAAAATTGAAATGGTAAGGGCTTTTGGTTGCAATTGGTTTCTTTATATTTTCTTTCTGTTTGTTCAAGGCATCTCAGATGAACTGGGCATAAAGATTTTTATTAGTGGTAGAAATATTTTTTAAAATGTCACTAATAAGTATCAAAGATATCAACTTGCAGATTAACAGAATCATCGTCAGCTACTTTATATTTAATGTATCTCTCTGACTGATGGGTTTTTAGCACTGTTTTTACTTTGTTTGTCCTTTTCTGTTTGCTAACAGTATTGCTCTTTTGCCAGAATGGCGATGTGTTGGTCTGGCAAAATAATGAGAAAAGCTAACTAACACATCTGGTGGAAAGAGTATTTGTTATTGACCAAGACAATAAGGTCCCATTGTAGTTGTCTTTAGTCTCGTGTAAGAACCACATGCAAACTGATGCAAATTAGTGTTTTTATGAATATATCATCAGTGAACCATATGGTTTGAATTATAAATCAATATAATTTTCATATATTTTTCTGTTAATTTTATTTTGTTACTATAAAATTTACGCTTATTATATTTCAACAGCATTTCAAACATTATGTACCAAGATTATAATTTTGTTACTGTTCATACTCTGCCAAAAGAATGTTATTTAAAATGTCTGTAAAATGCAAAATCTATATAATCCAAACATAATTTAAATATATATTCTGCTTTATAGGGCATAAAGTCCTAACTCCTGCAGTAAAGCAGTAGTACAATCAAGACAGATAAATCGAAGGGAGTTTCCTGGGGTAAAGAGTGTTTTAAGAAGAATTTATGAAAGAATGAGATTTAAATTGGGATTTGGAGGCAGAGATGAGTTGTCTGACAAAAGCCAAACTGAAATAACTGAGCCAAAAAGAACAGTGAAAGGATTGTAAACTAACAGAAATTAATAGGGCTAGAACATGTCACATGATGCAGGCGTGGATAAATTGTTGCATAGAATACTGTGAAAGAAAACAGATGATACTGAATGAAATTCAGCTTTGTTTGGTCCTGTTTTTACCACTAGCTTTAAAATTCCACAAGAAAAGATATCTTTTGCGAATAATGAGGCAAGAGGTGAGAAAATTCACAACTGCATTTAGTTCTGATAACAGAAACACAAAATAACATTCTTTGCCAATCCTCTCCAAATCTAGAGAAGTGTTTGTGGTATTTGTGAAGAAAATGCAAGCAGAGTTGTGTAAAAGTGAAAGGCAGAAAGCAAAACATACAAAAACACCACCCTTAAGTATGGTGGTGTGATAAGCAGTTGGCTTTAAAAATATTTTAATTATAAGTCATTCTTTTAATGCTTATCCTCAGCACAGCAACAAGAATAGTAGCACTTATCCTTAGCACAGTATCCAAGGCACAGGAACCTCATGTGTTTCAGCCTGTGCCCATTGCCCCTTGTTCTGTTTCAGGGCACTGCTGAAAGAATCTGACTCCATCTTTTCTGCACCCTCCCTTCAGATTTCTGTACACACTGATGAGCTCCCCTCTGAGCATTCTCTTTTCCAGGCTTAACATTCCAAGCTCTCTCAGTCTTTCCTTATAGGAAAGATGGACAAGTTCCTTAATCATCTTAGTGACCCTTCGCTGGACTCTCTTAAGCAGCTCTATATGTTGTACTGGTGAGCCCAGAGCTGGCCACAGTAGTCCAGGTATGACTTTACCAGTCTTGAGATGAAAATGAGAGGGGAAAGATATACACAACATTTTTCCATTTCCATCCTTCTTTCTTCCTACATATAGGGAAAACACTATCAATATTTAGTTTTTGGATGTGGATAGAATGGGACCAGTAGAAAGGTTGATTTCAAAACACTGTCAGCATCTGTTCTCATTTCATTTTAAAAACCCTTTTTCAAGGGGAGAATGTTTGATTTAGTTTTAGTTATGTTTCACACTTTGTACTTTCATGCCTCTTTTTTGAAAAGTTTTTTACTCTCCCTTCTTAAATATACAATAGGCAAATTGTACAGTGCATTCCAATGATTCTATTTACCATGTTTTCCAATATTTTAAAATTTGTGGAGGAAACTTATCGATCACAGAATCACGGAATGGTTGGAAGGGTCCTTAATGCTCATCTGGTTCCACCCCATTGCCACAGGCAGGGACACCTTCCACTATACCAGGTTGCTCAAAGCCCCATTCAACCTGGCCTTGAACATTGCCAGGAATGGAATGTACAGTAATTGAAGAAATGGAAGATATGGGCTTTTAATACCACAGTAATATTCACTCTTTTCTCCTAACCAGAAAACAACCTCTGTGTATTACAGATTTACTCATATTGCACTTAAAAAGAGTTTTGGCTTAGGTACCATTAAAGTTCCACCATTTTTTTCAGACAAATTGTAAAGCACAGTATGTATGTAAACTAGAAAACTGTCTAGAGAGAGGCCATATATACATAAAATTACCTGGTCTTCAAAGTCAAAATCTGTATAAACAGGATCACCAGAATCCATAATCAGACTGCAATCAAGTTCATTTGGCCCTAAAATAGGAAAGAAAATTAGACTTCAGAAATGGATTGGAAATTTTCACTTTATGTGGTGGAACACTGTAACATTTCCAGTTGTCCTTGTGTATGCAAAAACTGTCATCTGAGGAACCATTCAGATTTGCCGCAGTACCTGGGTGAATGCTATTCCTTCAACAAAGCCTTCAAAACATCCATAAAAGCTACCACAGATCTTAATAAGGAATGGTTATACTAAATGGTGCATTGCTTCAGCCTAGATTGCAATGTTATTGGGCAGGGTATTCTGTGTGCTGTGACTTGCAATTGTAAAATTGCCACAGGCATCTTGACTCTAGGAAGAATAAACCCCAGGTTTAGGAAAGAGAAAGGAAATACTGACTAACTTGTGATTAGCAGGTAAGGATCCTAGACTGATGTTGATGGGGGACCAAAACAGCATGCTTCCAGCAGCAACAGTCCCCATTCCTATCCTACCCCTTTTCAAGGTGATAGTGTGGCTCTACCCCTTCTCCCCATCGTCTACCTGTAGCAGGATCAGCAAGTCATACATATTTTTGCACTTGGGATGATAGAGTGTATCAAGGCTTCAGCTGCTGAGAAGCCTTTATCTGGCTGAGCTTTACAGTTTAGCTTCAGCAGGTTAAGAGAAATTGGCCTTGGTATTTCAAGAAATCATATGGGGGGTGATCATTGCTGAACCACAATGGGAGGATAAACCACTAATCATCTTTTTACATAAACAAAGGAAAGGTATAGCATGACATGTATTCTGGCATTATCACAGCATTTAGATTATTTCATTGCTGAGCAAGGAATGTCTCCTGTAGCTGCCAGATTATGAAGCCCTAAACCAAATCCTGTACATGTTCAACAAACATTAAAATATCAGTAGGTGTATTTTTCACAGAATTCTTAGAATAACAAAAATACGGTAATGAAACACAGGGATCTAAAAGTTGTGACCAGCCAGTAACCATAGGTGAGTCCAACCACTATCTTCATGTGGGAAGCAACAGGTAACACCAGAAGGAGTGTAAGATGTGCATTGGTTTGTGCCCTTATGTCCCCAGGCCAGGTCAGAGGTGAGAAAGAGACTATAGCTCTCTCCCTTCTGGGTTACAGGTGTGTTTATCTGGTATGATGCTCCTGCAAGCACTGGCAGTGAGGATACATAGTGTTAAGACTATTGCTGACCTGGAGTTTTCTCACCATTGTAGATGTATGCTTCTTGTAACAAGCATTATCAATAACAGATTTTGCAGTTCAATTTGTGCCAGATGCATTTATGCATATCTGCTTTTGTTTGCTTTTAAAGCTTACATAGTAATAATCTATGTAGGTGGTGAACTAAACATCACTAAGAGAACATAGAGAAACTGGATGCCACAATGACTAAAACTATAACTGTTTAGTAGAGATGATGATTCTAGGGTGTCTTAGTTTGCAATCCATATTACAGTTGCTGCCAAATTAATCTTTGATGCAATCCTAAAATATGCAAGAGATACCAGGGAGAGAGCTGGGTCTACCATCTGCTGGTGGGTTTTGGGTCCCCCCCACTGTTCATGTATACTTTATCAGGTTGCTATAAAAAAAGTAACAGAAATGGATTATACTCTTGCTGCCATCCAATGTCACATGTGTATATGCAGCATGTTCTCTGGCACACACACATTATGATCTTTAGAAAATACCTGTGTGTAAAAGATACATGCAATCAAATAGATTTACAGCTGCTGAGAGAATATTAATTTTTTGATTTATTTTACACAGCTGACATCTTGCTCTTAACATTGTATCATTGTTGGTAATATAACTAAGCCTTGATCATCACCAGCATTCACCTATCTTGACACATCAATCAGTTTTAAAGGCCCTTCTGTGCAAGTATTTGATTAACTGTCACTTAACCAGCAAAAGCAGTATGTATCCTTAGCTAGAAATGTTGGTATGAAATATGGTGCTGCAAACTTAAATGTAAAGGTCAGGCTGAAAATGAATACTCATGCATAATGTATCTTAAGTGATAAAAGCCATAATGGTTATACAATTTTAATATGGTCAAGCATCTTAAGGCCCTTTTTCTTGAAGTAGGACATCAATTTCCTTGGGGAAGCATAACTCTTTTCTAGGGTATATTCAAGTAAGGTCAGGAAAATTGAAAATATATTGCTTTTCTTTCTCTGTTCAATAAAAACTAACAAACTCCATAACCATCTATCACTGTACAGCATACAGACTTCTCTACCCTTCTCAAATTGCCTCAAGGCAAATCTACCAGAAATTAACTGAATGCAAATGGCTACTCCCAGGGCAAGACAAAATAACAAGGGGACATACAAGAGTACTTGTAATATCCCTGGTGCAGTATGAATAAAGATGAGTAGTTTGCTATCCTCCAGCTCAGTTTCTTGTTAAAGGAGCGTATTTTGTTGAGTTTGGACTAAATTTTGCTAAAACAGGTCTTCTGGGGGGAACAACAGGCTCACTAACTGACTGCTAGTATGTGTGTCAGCAGAAGTGTACCAGAAAGCCACTTTTACTGGGAGTCAGTAATTGTGGTAGGAGGTGAAGCTGCTGAGGAGGCTAAAGCCAAGGGGAAAGTGTTTGGTTTTCAAAGTTCAAGTTTCAGTCAGCACCATTTTATGTAAAACTTTTGGCAGTGTTTAGTTGTCAAGAGAAACAAAATATTGGCTTAAGGAAAAGGGGAACACTGGTGAAAGCATTTGGAAGCAAACATGTCCTGCTGCTTTCAGTGAGTCTGAGGGCTGCACACCTCCTGCTCTAACAGCAAAACAGCAGATAGTAAATAAGGCTCATTGTCTTTTCTGAGTAAGTCATGTTTTTCCTTTGACATGTTGGTGCACTGAGAGCTAGGCTATAAAAAATGGATACTTGCTTACCATTGGAGGAAGTCTTACAGTCTGAATTGTCCTAATTTCTTCCAAAGGCATGCCCAATTCCACCAGGTAATCACAGCTCTTAGTTACCTTAGAGCCTTTCTTTCCTGTATGGACCTATTGCAACTGATCTAAGTAACTGTATCAATTTCAAATAGGGAAACTCAACCACTAAAAAAACCTCAATAGAATTAAGAAACTACATTGAAAGCTCTCTGCCATGGGGAAATAGCTTGCAAGGAGCTGACCTGAAAAGGCACTCTTGCAACTTAAAATATGCTTCTTCAATTTCAGTGCATACATAAAGTACAGATAAGGGGCAACCTGGTCATTTTCATGTGCCCTGTGATTTCCCTGGGAGAAAACCAGAAAGAGTTTTATTAGGTCCAGTACTGTACAATTAAAAAATAAATCAGTTGGAAATTGTTATTAAGTGCTCATTAAATGAACAATCAGCGATCCAAGGAGGAGCAGGCTGCTGGGAAAAAGAAACAGCGGAGCAGCTAGAATGCATTCCTTTCTTTTCTTTTTTTTTTTTTTCCTGAGGTTTTTTTTCTGATACTGAAGGTATCATTCACAGAGATTAGTCTTGCTAAAAACCCAGAGGATCCACTGACACAGCACTGAGGGATGAGCTGAATTCATGCCTGGCTGAAGTTGTACAAGGGTGTGCAGACAAGGGATCCTCCTGCCAGATCTGACAGTCAGGGTGAATGACTTCCCTGCCCCTGGAGGGTTGGAGGGCTGTGTTCAGTCACTTTCTTCCCCATGAGGCTGTACTTCTAAATTTTACTACATTTTTGCCACATTTTACATATTATTTGTTGCTCCTCAGATGAATTGCACAGGATTAGCTATGGAAAGCTGAGAAGGTACGGCTATTATGGCAGATGTGTGATTCCTACCCCAGAAATGCACCCCGGAGCTCAAGGGCATCATGGCCATAAATGTCTCTAGTCCTGCAAAATATTTCAGTGTTCTGAGCCTGGGTGCATGTCACTTTCTCTGAAAGTATCACTTTTCTCAAATGCAAATGTCACACATTGCTTTTTCACAGTTCATGAAATTAATTTATACAATGAAACTAAATTGTACCTATCTGTCTAAATTTATCTGCAGTTGATTTAACTTCCCACTACAAGGTATCTATACACCATCATGTGAGTTAATTAAGTCTGCTCCTTGGACCATTTGTGTTTTGGCAGATCAGCTAATGTATTTCCAATCCTTGCTTATATTTGTTACTTATTTCAAATCCTGATAGCAGCTCTATTCAGTATGGTTCATTGGCTTGAATATGCCCATACTCATATTTTAACAACCACAGTATTTGCATTGTTCAACACTGATTATCATAAAAGTAAATCTAAGACTATCCTGTGAAATATGTTGCTTCTCTTAATAGCATGTTTAAGCTCAATAAAATAAAAATGTCTTTTCATGTTATAGAACATGCTCTGAAGCACTAACAACTCAATGCATGTTGCACATAAGCACTTGGGCAAGACAAATGCTTAGAAGATAAATTTCAAGTGGAATATAATAGAAATAATTTACTGAAGGACTGATTAGCATTAGAATGGTTACCTTGTAATTCTGCTCTTGGTAAGATGCTTCTAATACAAATTTCGTTGCAACCTTACACTCTTGAGTTTCATGGCAGGTTGCTCTTAGCAACAGTCTTAATATGTCATAGAAGGCAATGAGAAAATTGTATTTTAATTTATAAAATAGTTTTCTTTCAGTATATATTCTTACATAGTTGATTACAACTGGATTTTACAGGTATAACATATGAAATAGATTGTTATGGAGGCATGAAAATATTAGGAATACTGTTTACATTAGCTGCTAGTAACTAGAATATACTGTAATAGCACTAATAAGATTAAAAGACAAAAAGTGAGATCAAGGCAATTCTGGAATTGCAACTCTAGAAATTAAATATCTGGTCTCATAGGACCTCTAGAAACCCTGTTTCTTGATGGTTGAACTTGATGTCTTAAAGGTCTTTTCCAACCTAAATAATTCTATGATTCTACTTTGAATCTCCTTACTATTATTGGTACTCAGGTTATGCAGCAGTTTGATGATTATGGCACGGCTTCTGATAAAGCTCATAGCTCTCTAGCTGTTTTGGTGAGGGATTTATTAAGTAGATCAGATTTTCAAGGAACTGACTGAAACTCATCCAGAATCACTACCATTTTTTTGCAAACTGTTTACCTTTTGTCAGTCTCTTTGTCAGAGCAGCACCTTTATCCCACTTCTTTCATCTTGCTATTCAGTATTTATCTCATTTAAGTAGGGAATCAACAGGTATCTATTAATACAATGCTATACATTGTGAATGCCATTTTAGATTTGAAGTCATTCTCTTGCCTCTAGGAATAAGGCTAAGCACAAAGAGGTAAGTGTGCCACCTAGTCTTTATTCTTGTGTGCATCTTATCACAAAGCTGACCACTAGAAACCTGGGGGTTTAGCTAATACACTTTATATCATTCTCAATCTCCCACCCCCTGTCTTGATAAGTCATCTTTTTGTAATTTTGAACATTATCAAAAATAGCCATACAGATGGGTTTTGTAGGCTAGCTAGCTTGGAACCCCCTTTCAAATCTTCAAAATATGGCCTAATCATCCTGTCTGAAGCACTTCCTCTTTGCAGATATCTTGCAAGCAGAGAAAAGTAATCCCCCTTTGTCAAAAAAAGACAATAGATATATTGCTACTACAAGACCACATTGTGCTTCATCAATTCCTTCTTCCCTAGCAGCTCCCAGATAATTGTTCACTATTACAAATACCTGGAGCTACCCTGTCCGCCAAATTGTTGTAGATGAGTTTTACCTTAAACAGGGGGGAGATCATATATACGATTTTTTTCTACTGCATATATCTAACTTCTGTTTTAATAAAGTTAGTATATTTTACAGGAAAATATTTCACTTAAAATTTCTTTTTCTTTTTGTATGCTGTTTCTGGAGACGTTTATAACCTCATCTACCTATATAACCCTCATGGTCTACTTGGAAAGCAGCCAGAGATGCCATCTGTAAAAGGAAAAGGTTGTGAGGTTACCAAGGAACATTTTCCTGTTCCCCTCAATGAAAATATTTGACAGATTTTCACTGCTTTGATTTTTAGCTTCAATTCTTTTGCAGTCTTTTGTCCCTCAAAAGCTTTTACTTTGAAGACATTCAACCCTCATTAAGCACAACTAATAAATATATAAACAAATAAAACTCTCAAACATATGGCTAATATTCACACATAGCTTCAGAATCAGTACCAATTATTAGGGATCATTAATCTCATAGGACTGGTTTTATGGTGAACACTGAGGTATCACCTGAAACCGAAACTGCTGACAACAGGAACTGATCAACTTACAAATATTTTGTATTAATAATATAGTTGTTTAGTGGACTATCTATAGTATTTTAAGGTGAAGTTGTAGATAAACAAGATGTTAGGTGGGTTGTATGACGCTTCCAAGCATAATGATACTTTTTTGCCCTTAATTATGCAACTGTTTGAGAGTGGTCAAGACTTTGCTACAGTACATACACACATACTTGAGGAATATGAAAAAGGCATCCCACCAATGTCAAATGCAAAATAAAAAGGTAGTTCTTTAAATCTTACTTAACTCACCTGTTGCAGCATCTTTGTTTGCAAATAGTTTATTCTCAACTGCTGAACTTATGTCAAAGAACACTTCTTCTTCATCTCTGTCTGCATCAAACTTAAAGAAAAAAAGGACAGTTGGTAATCAGGCACTGCTTGCTACTTGGCTACGTTTTACAGAAATATGATTTTATTAAATTAAAAGAAATTTAATTTCAGTTGCTCTGGATTTTTTTTTTTTTTTTTTTATTTCTTGAATTGAGGCCTGGTACATTACTATAGAAAAAACAGAATACTGTAGTCTCAAATTATGGGAGCAAGCAAGTAATAGTCACAGCAGATGACTATTTTCAATCTTTCTGTATGTTCAGTGATGTCTGGTTTAGGATGTGGAATGAAACGCAGGGCAAAAAACATTATATTAGTGCTTCCAAACTCATGAACTTCAGTGGGCTTTCTCTTCAAGTCCAAGACTGTTTTGCACCTCTTCAGATGTCTTGCCAATACCCACCTGCCATGGTAAAGATAATAGGCAAGAGGAAAAGCTATGGAGAAAGAGGTTCAAATCCTAATAGGACCTTTGCTGCAGATGCTAACATTTATATAGATGTTGTTTTCCAAGTATCTCTTAATACAGCATGATACTTAAGTTAATTTTAGAGAGATACTGAGCTGCTTGTCCAACACCCACCATTGCAAAATCAGCATCACACTTTGCCTTATGATGACTTACGTGTTATCTATATTACTTAAGTTGTTTTGTCACTGGTAATGAGATTTGCTTTCTTAGGGAATTTTCCATCAGCACCTCAAGGTAAATTCAGAGGCCCAAGAATTTAAAGTGGCAGATGCCAGAAAAAAGTGGAAAAATAGGGAAAGAATATCAAAAAGACAAAGACGATTCTACAAACTGCGTCTGTGTGAACAAAAGAAAATAGAAGCTTGTTGGAGACCAGAGTATACAAGAGTGCGGCAACCACTGTAGAAAGTTTGCTGCAAAAAAGCTTAACTTCAACATCTGTGTGCTCAAATCTTCATTGGTACTAGTCACATTTTAAATCTTTATGGCTTTAATATTTAGCTTTATGCTTAGCTCAGTCCTAGGCTTCATTACTATCATAGATAAGTCTACTATAATCATTAATACAGAGAATTTTCTGACTGGCTTTTCAAATTGAGTTTCTGGCTCTGACCCTGAGGACCACTAAGAAGTTCATCCTGTGATGTGGGTAGACATTTATCTATTCTTGAGGAGTTCTTTAGTCATTCAGTGTTACTCAAAACTCAAAGCTTTATTTTTTGTTTATAAATCAGGAATTTGTTTGTGTTTACCTGTTAGAAGGTTTACATCTTGTGTCAAAACTGGGGCTTGTGGAAGAACATGTCTTAAAGTTGTTGGGCTACTGTTAAGAAATTTATAATCCATGCATGAAGAGCAGCTTTGAAATTTCTTTGTTGATGTCCTGGGTTCAGGACATCAGGACATTCAGGACAGTCATTTTTCTCTTTTAAGAAAAGAGTATTACTGATGTTTGCATTAGCCTGTGCCTGAGGAAGTGTGGGGATATGCTTTTCTGTCACTTCTCAGAAAAAAATGTACATGTTTCATTAGATATGGTAGGGAAGACTTATAATAAAATATAATGTTTGTGGGTATGTGTACACATAAAACCCAGTTACAGGGTTGTGTCTGATTGTTACTTTGTAGGTCACACTACACTTGGAGAGATGACAGGTTTGCTTTCTCATTAGTACCATTCCTCTGAATAATCCAGTTTACCATGAAAAAACCCACATGATCAATTTCAAAACGTTCTGAAGATTCCAAGAATTTGAAACATTGACTTCCTCCATTCAAAGAACACCAGCAGTGCTTCAGTACTCTGAAAATCTGGGTTTTGTAATGAAAACCTATATTGTCATCCAAAGAAAACCAATTATTTGAAGCTTGCACATAGACTCAGTTTTCTGGTCACAAAATGAGAATTGTAATACCCTGAGCCACAGGAAGACAAGGCAGCTTTCAAAGAGAAATTATTTTTGAAAGAAACCAAGTAGCCATGTGAGTTCTGCACTTCACTGAATTGCTAAACATTTTAAAATGAAATCCTTGTGATAATTATTGGAAGCTTGAATGAAACATAAAAGGTACTCAAACAACCCTATTCACAAAGAACAAACAGCAGTAAAACCTATATTTTTAGTAGACCATGTCTATAAATCAATAGGTTCCTTTCCCTCTGAAAACAAATCCAACTTCAAAATATAGCTCTTGGCAACTGAATTATCTACTGTATCTTTATGAATGGCTTAGTTCAATTATAGTCAAGGCCTATGTTTTATAGAAATATGATTCTATTAATCATGCCAGTGAAAGCACTTGCAAAACACAAGACACTAACTGTATTGTTATCTGAATTGATATCATCTTTACTAGTGATACAGGAAGAAACAAAGACCCTGTGAGGTCAATGGGGTTTCAGGTTTGAACTCGCTCTAGTGTTTACCCCAATGAGGCACTAATGATGGTTTTGTGCTTCACTGTCTCTATTTTGTTGAACTGGGAAAGATGAGGGAGACCTCTGAGGATAGGAGAATCATATTCGTTTATGGGCCAGCCCAAATCTCTGAGCTAAGAAAGGCTTCACAAACCTTTCTGAAGAACACCTGGGGGCTATGCTTGGTAAGAATCCAGTGAAGTCTTTCTCCTGCCCAACACAGACATGCAGAAGCTGCTGGGCAGCAATCTCCACATCACTTCTATGAGTGGTCCCACTTTCAAGGTTTATCTCCCTATGACAAAGGAAATTACCAGAGGCTTTTTCTACCTTCTCTATCCTCAGCCAGTTCAGTAATGGTGTTTCTGTAGAAGTAAGAGGTAATAAAGCATCATCTGGGAGGATTTGAATTTAACAACACCCACACACTGTAGTTACACCACATACTGTTCTGCTTCCACCTGGTTTGGGGGAACGCATCCCAAAGATTAAAGTAGGAACAAGAACAGATCTCTGAATCATAGAATTGTTATGGTTGGAAAGGACCTTAAGATTATCTAAGATTTCCTTTTAGCTGATTTTCAGCTAGTTTTGCTTTGCTCTGACATCACGATTAAGTAAAGAAATTACAAGTAGAAGTCACATACCTCAGTATATATTGATTTTATATTTTTTTAAATAAATGGTGACTGCAAGAATGATGGGTTTTCTGGAAAGTTTATCCCAGTTTCATGTGAACATAGTTGAAGTGGAGGATTTGATGCTGGCACAGCTATATCTCAAAATGATGGAAAATATTTTCTATATCTGTGCTGTAAATAATTCTAGGGAATAATAATTCTAGGGAAAGTAAATAGTTCTAGGGAAAGCAAGTTGTACTTGCTGCTCTCAGAGAGAAAATGGTTAGTGTTTCTAAATAAGCACCTAACAAATCCCAGCCAACAGAAGTTGCTTCACAGAAAAGTACCTGAGTTGTTGAACATTGTGAATCTCACTGGTCAATGATGATAAGTGGAGGTTTGGTAATACCAAATATATCTCTGCATATATTGGGGTTTGTTTGTTTGTTTCGTTTTGTTTTTAATAAAAACAGCTTTTTCCTCATGTGTATTCAGGGGAAGCATCAAGGAAACTGCAGTTAACTAGAATTTGGGTGAGGTGAACTGAATCAGCCTGGCACTGCCTCCTGAAGACTGATTCAGCCCTAATGCCACTGCAAGTCTCTGCAGTGGGTTTATCCAAAATGACAGCCCCAAAATAAAGGGAGATCATAACAATTTTTCAAATTAGAGCACAGGGAAACTAGAAAGAAATCTGCTTGCAGCAGACTCAAAGGGAGCTCTTCTTTGTTCACTTTGAAATAATGTTTGAATAGGAAAAAGCATAGCCCTCCCCCCTCCCCACCCCCCCCCCCCCCCCCCGGCAAATAGGTGTAGTTCAATAACATTTGCAACAGTAAATGACAATGTCCTCTATTTTAGAACATGACGGATGTCAATGAAAATAAAATAAACCATGTCCAAATTAAAATAATAGCACTGGGCTGATTGCTCTGTGGCAATATTCTCATCCACCTCAAAATCAAATATGATTACAGGAATTGGATGATCAATGCTCTATTTGCTCTCTTTGCTGGCAAAGATTCCAACAATAACTGCAATTCATACATATCTTGAGCATTTTCCTAATCATTGAAACATGTCACATATAGAAATGCACAAAATATTGTATATTTAAAGGTACAGGTGACCTGATTACTAGACCCACTTGCTGCAAGGTGGCTTTTTGACCTCTTGGACTTGTCTCAATAGAAAGTTATTTGTCACTGGTCTTCAAGAGCAGAAGTGAGCACAGATTGCTGAATCTCTGACCACTGTAGTCAGTGCTGGTCAAGAGAAAAAAAACAAAGGAGTTTGCTTTGAGTTTTATTTAAGTCACTTCCTCAGGTAGGGACCCTCCTGTGGTGCTTGACTGAATTTTGGCTGTGGAAAACAGGCCATCAGATCTCCAGTCATATAAATAGGATAGGAGATTTTTTTTTTTTTTCTGTTAGACAGAGCAATGTCTCTGAAGGGAGATTTATAGTGAACAATGAAGTGAACAGGAGTTGGGTTGTGCTGCTTAGTCAGGGGGTCTAATTAGATGTAGGAACAGGAGTGCTGAATGTAAGCCAAGTCATAATGACATCAAGGTGTTTGGCAGAGGGGTGATAGCTCCTGGATGTTCAGAGCGCTGCTGGTATCCACAGCTGATAAACTGGAGGGAATTTCAGATGGGCTGTGAGAATGATTCCTTGCCTACCATGTCTAATAAGGGAAGAATTAGGGCTGAGATCAGAGAAGGCTGAAAAATATGTTTCCTGTACCTTTCTATGGGAAAGAGAAATTTTAGAAGTTGTTATATGGAGCAGACAGAATTGTAATATGCAAGGATGAAAACAAGTGAGTCAAATGAAGAACTGAAGCAAGCAGCAAAATTTATTCCTATGCCAGTTTGCTGCTTAATTAACCATAATTGGCAATGGATTCCCCATGAATTGAAGAATTTACATACTGTTCCTAAAAAGAATTGATTAGAGTTTGCCGTTTAAAAATTGCTCTATATAGCCATAGCTGTGACTTCTAACTTTATGATCGTTAACCAGCTATATGTGGAAGTGAAACACAATTATTGTTTAGGAAGTGGAGAAATCATTCATATATTGCTACCTGAAAGAAACAGAGGAGGGTGTGACACAAAAACTTGTGTCACAGTTATCCCATGCTTTTCAAACAGATACCTAGTTTAGAAGTCTGATTGTACCACTATCAGAGTGTAGTTTTTGGTGGAAAAGGTGACAATCCTTTACATGGTAACATAAAGAGATTCGTAAGATTGAGCATGTTGTAATGATTTTTATGTGCTAGTAGTTACAACTGTGACAAAAACATCTCACTGTTTTTATTCAGACTGGTTTAGGCAAGGGTTTGTTCTGAAGGAGTTAAAACATGACATAAGAAACAGTTTTATTTCAGCCTTGGTAATACTAAAAAGTGAAGTGAGACACATTTACATATAGAAGTGCTGCTTTATGATTCCCAGACACCCACATAGAAATGCTTTTATTAATATTGCTCCATCCCTGATTTGCTTCTCTTAATAATTGCAAGCTAACTGACTGGTGCAGTTACTGCTACAGAACTGCCCAGGGAAGTTGTGAGTGCTCCATCCGCCGGGTTGGACAGAGCCTTAGGTGGCATGGTTTAATGTGAGGTGTCCCTGCCCATGGCAGGGGGGTTTGAAATAGATGATTTTAAGGTCCTTTCCAACCCTAACTATTCTATGATCCTATGGTTCTAACTGTGGAAAAAAGAATAAAAAAAAATCAGCAATATGGGAAAACAGTAAAAATATGCGAGGAAAAATACATAAGGTAGGGTAATAACATTGAGAAGGGAGGACAGGAGAAAAGAGTTGAAGGCTTGTATAGGAAAAATAATAGAGACTGAGGAATGAAGCTGTAATGTGCAGACTGGGAACTCAGGGAATATTTTCCCATTATAAAGTACTCACAGAATCATAGAATGGTTTGGGTTGGAAAGGACCTTAAGATCATCTAGTTCCAACCCCTCAAAAAAACACCCTCTGGGGGAGCCGCAGGCAGTAGGATGCAGTTCCCCACCACCCTGCCACCAGCAACTCCACCCCAATGAGCAGCCCCAGCCCCTGTCCCAACTTTTAGCAATGCTATTTAATAAAAAACAAAACAGAAACAAAAAACTTCCAAAATTCCATAAAATGGGAGGAAGGGACATAGAGAAGATCTATTTCTCTGTAATCCATTCCTTTAGTGCTAATATTTTCTACTTTTGTATCAAATATGCTGAGATCTCAGACTAATTTTTTATAAGATTTTGTATCACGTACAGAAGAAAATCTGCAACTGAAATTGCACTACAGCTTAATAAAGAATTATGCAAGTAGCAGAGGTCATAAATTTGTATTGGACAGAAATTTAGAAAAGAAACTGAATGGAGGTTTTATCACCATTAATATGATCCTAAGGAATACTCTGAGTTATCTAAAATAAACCAATTAGCATCTTATTTTTTTACCACAGCAGTTTCACACAGGGTTCATAAATCATTGCAGAGTCCCCATAGTTTGTCATTAATGTTTCTCAAGTTCAGTTTGTCAGCTGAGGGTCTATTGCTACAAGTGCTACTTGTACACAAGTGTGAGGCTGAATGCTCACCAGCTCTGAGCGGAGCTGATAGTTCTGTAGGGGCTGCTACTGGTTGTTTATCCCAACCTTATTTACTCAAAATAGGTGCAGTTTGAAGCCACTATGTAATTTTTGAACACACATGGACAGAATCCAGTGTGGTAATAAAAAACTAAAATTGAATCATCCAATTCAAGTAAATATCTTCCAGTAACATTAGTGAGAACTGAAATGACCCTCAGAAAGAGTAAATAAGCAGTTATAATGGAAACTATCAGCTAACTGCTTTATACTACAAAATGTGAAAATACAAACCTGCACACCCATATGCACAGACAAATCAAACCTGCTCTGATTCTCTAGAATTGAAAAGATGAACCCTGAATAGATTTAGGGATTTTGTTATTGCTGATATGAAATGCAAACATTGTGTCTGATTCTGGCTCACTCCCACATTAGAACAGAAGAAGACATCTTGGGACACTTGTTCCATTGCTAATTATCTCCCTGTTCTATTAATTTGACAGTAAATAGACAACGCAGTTACTACAAAAGAGAGGCTTTGGGGTTTTTTCCTCTTAAAATTATATTCTATTATTTCATACTAAACTCAGGAACTTAGTGCTATGATACACAAGTATGAAGATGTTCTGATAGTTTAATTTCCTTCATAGTAAAACTCAGTTAAGCCAACTTGTGGTGTGGAACTCACAATATGAACACTATGACACCAAATAAATGGTATGTCTTCTCTAAAGAAACAATAAGAAGCAGAAGTAATAGTCCATCTTTGTAGATTTATGTAGAATAATAGCTTTTGATAGGCAGAAAGAGGGTCAAGTTCTATCTATATGCTGTGATGATGTTGAGCAACACACTGATCTATCAGTTTTCAGCTATTAAAAATAAATGTCTCAGGCAACGTGGTGGTGAGAGTTGATGGGACACTGAAATTACAGGCTCTTGTAGACCAGGAAATGGGGAAACTGAAGGACACCTAGATGTGATTGGGGGTGACAGCAAAAATTGATAATTTGGTGGCATGGTAGGTAAGAAAGTAATGAACTGGGAAGAAAGCAATTACTTGTTTGGTAGAGAAGCAGATGGAGAGAGTGGTGCCACAGGGTGGTTTTAGAACTTACATGTTTTTCATTACACTAAGATGCAAAGGTTTTTTGTCTGAGCAGATATTTAAGAGCACTGGCTGGTTAATTTTTTTTTCCCAATAAGGATATTAATCTGCATAGCTGATGACTACTATGTGGAAAGCAAATATATTGCTGTTTTATTTATGAAATAACATTTGCATCACATTTTCCATTTCCTTAGAGGAGCTGTGAGTTTCCAACAGGCACTGTTCTCCACTACAGTTGTATCTCTTCTAGAATCGTAGAATCATGGAATAGTTAAAGTTGGAAAGGACCTTAAGATCATCCAGTTCCAACCCCCCTCCCATAAGCAGGCACACCGCACACTAAACCATGCCATGCAAGGCTTTGTCCAACCTGGCCTTGAACACTGCCAGGGATGGAGCATTCACAGCTTCCTTGGGCAACCCATTCCAGTGCCTCACCACCTTAACAGGAAAGAAATTCTTCCTTATATTTAATTTAAACATCCTCTGTTTAAGTTTGAACCCATTGCCCATTGTCCTGTCACTACAGTCCGTAATGAAGAGCCCCTCCCCAGCATCCCTATAGGCCCCCTTCAGATACTGGAAGGCTGCTGTGAGGTTTCCACACAGCCTTCTCTTCCCAAGGCTGAACAGCCCCAACTCTCTCAGCCTGTCTTTGTATGGGAGATGCTCCAGTCCCCTGATCATCCTTGTGGCCCTCCTCTGCACTTGTTCCAACAGTTCCATCCCCTTTTTATGTTGAGGACACCAGAACTGCACACAATGCTCCAGGTGAGGTCTCATAAGAGTGCAGAGTAGGGGGGCAGGATCACCTCCCTCGACCTGCTGGTCATGCTCCTTTTGATGCAGCCCAGGATACGGTTGCTTTCTGGACTGCAAGCGCACACTGCAGTTGGCTCATGTTCATTTTCTCATCGACCACCATCCCCAAGTCCTTCTCTGCAGGGCTGCTCTGAATCTCCTCTTTGCCCAACCTGTAGCTGTGCCTGGGATTGCTCCAACCCAGGTGTAGACCTTGCACTTGGCATGGTTAAACTTCATGAGGTTGGCATCAGCCCACCTCACAAGCGTGTCCAGGTCCCTCTGGATGGTATTCCTTCCCTCCAGTGTATCCACCCAACCACACCGCTTGGTGTCATTGGCAAACTTGCTGAGGGTGCACTCAATCCCACTGTCTATGTCAGGAACAAAGATGTTGAACAAGACTGGTCCCAACACTGATCCCTGAGGAACACCACTCATCACTGGCCTCCAGCTGGACACTGAGCCATTGACCACAACTCTTTGCATGCAGCCATCCAGCCAGTTCTTTATCCACTGAGTGGTCCGTCTATCAAACTGATGTCTCTCCAATTTAGAGACAAGGATGTCCTCAACATAAAAAGGACATGGAGCTGTTGGAACAGGTCCACAGGAGCATCACGAAGTTGATCAGGGGACTGGAGCATCTCCCATACGAAGACAGGCTGAGAGAGTTAGGGCTGTTCAGCATGGGGAAGAGAAGACTGCGTGGTGGCCTCACAGCAGCCTTCCAGTATCTGAAGGGGGCCTATAGGGATGCTGGGGAGGGACTCTTCATTAGGGACTGTATTGACAGGACAAGGGGTAATGGGTTTAAATTTAAACAGGAGAGGTTTAGTTAGTGTGGTGAGGCACTGGAATGGGTTGCCCAGGGAGGTTGTGAATGCTCCATCCCTGGCATTGTGCAAGGCCAGATTGGATGAAGCTTTGGGTGACATGGTTTAGTGTGAGGTGTCCCTGCTTATGGCAGGGTGTCCCTGCTTATGGCAGGGGGGTTGGAACTGGATGATCTTAAGGTCCTTTCCAACCCTAACTATTCTATGATTCTATGATTCTGTGTTGTGTGAGACAGTGTCAAACGCTTTGCACAAGTCCAGGTAGATGACATCAACTGCTCTACCCCTGTCCATCAGTTCCATAGCCCCACCATAGAAGGCCACGAAATCGGTCATGCAGGATTTCCCCTTAGTGAAGCCATGCTGGCTGTCACCAAGCACCTTGTTGTTTTTGACTTTTGTTGGTTTTGACTTTTTTAAGCTGACATCAGTTTAACATAATAATAAACAATTTACAGTGTTTCAGCTATTTCTCTACACTACTATGACCCCTACAATAAATATTCTTTTTTTTTCTGAAGTTGACATCAGGAATCAGAACTGAATGAGACACCATATGCATTAGTCCACATAGTATTTAAGGGACATGATTTGTATATATTTCTTCTGGGTTATCTGACTTTTCAATTTTTAGGACTAACTTTTCAAGCTATAAATATAGCCAACATCTTTTACATATGAACTCTCTATGCATGATTGAAAATTTGCTTCTTAACATATATTACATCTGTCCAACAGCTCCTATGCCAAAGTTAGCTATATTAATTTTTGAAGATCAACGAAAAACAGGAGATGCTTTAGCACATACACATATAGAGACCTTTCCTACCTTGAAAGCACAAACACACTTTCTTATTTCTAAAAATATGCATTTCACTGTCAGAGCAATTTTTGCTATGTGTTAGCTTTTTAAAGGGAATTCACAGAATTGCAGAATTGCCTTTAGAGGCAAATGGTATTACAAAAATCCAGAACAGTCATGTCAAGCATCAAGACAGATCACTGCTGGAGAGCTTGAATAGAAAACTGGATTACAGTCTGAGTTATGAGGTGCTCCATGATTTATTTGTCACTCAGTTCCTGTAGAACCCAGAAAAACACTCAGCCTGAAGGAGAGATCATCTCACTCTGGTCAGCATTGGGACTAGAATAAATGGTCTGATTTTTTACTTTAATGCACTTAACCCTCCAGGAAAGGAAAGACATTAGTGATTACAGAAAGTCAGGTATGATTGGGTGCTGTCCAAATCCTCATACAGCTTTAATAGCCCTCTGTGTCTTAGCTTGCAATATCCATTCCTTCCTCTCACATTAATTGTGCTCACAGTGACACTGCAGATGATGAAGAATTAATGTAAAATTCAGTATTTTGAAACCCAGGCAAAGGGCAGAATAGCACAAACAAGTCTCATGAAGCTCAGTTGATAACAGCTGTAGTTGCCTGTTTGCTATATTCAGCTCAGCGGTATTACAGGAAGATCTAGAACTACTCAACTCTTCCCCAGATGCCTTTGTTTTTCATTCTACAGCAATAATGCTTGTCCTCCAGTAAGGTTTTTTTTCCATCTTTACGTAGGAAGGCTTCCAGTGGGGCTTGGATGTGTCCTTGTTCTTCAGAAGTTCCTGGGAGCTCATCCTATTTCATGTAAACCAGGAGATTCTTTGGGAATAAACCAGTTAAGGTCTGCTTGCTACAAAGTAATTCCATTTTTTCCTCCAGTACTATATGAGATACTCCCATTCCCAAAGCTCCCAGTTCAGTGAAATAGCTCATCACTCATACGTTCAAATAAACACTTTCTCAATACCTTTAGTTTTTAATATCGAGTGCAACAGCATTTCCCAAACGGAATGAGCCCTAAGGCTTTGAGACATTAACTAATACGTTTGTGTGTGGAAAGATGTTTTCCTGAATAAAGTTTAAAAAATACCTGTTTTCAGGTATTGCCTGTACTGTTCTTGGAGCTTCTGTGTCATTGTGCCTTTTGTTTAAAACAAAGCCAAACTGTTTTCTAGTATCAGCTCCCACAGCATATACAGATTGCAGGCCGGCACCCCAAATAAATATATAGGAACACTGGTTTCCTAGGGAAGGTCCACAAAATCAACAACTGTAATTCAAATGCAGCAACTAAAATACATTTTAGAAAAACTTGGAAATAAAAATATTACTTTCTTCCAGTGATAACCTGCACTCTGCTTCAATGAAAAGCATTGATACTGCTGCCAAATACAAGTATTTTGTTTTCAAGATCAATAGCATTTTTCCTGTTGGCTTTTGTGGCAGAGCGAAAAACAGTAAAATGTTGTAGGTTAGTCTTTTACCATTAGATGATGTCATAACAACTATTGCCAAAAATACTTTTGCCTGTGTCTCATTATAGTTCAGCTACCAACTGAAGGCTAACAAGACAAGTCCTGAGTTAATTTCTGCTGCAAATGTAATTAGTTAATAAAGCATGAGAACTAGTGACTCAGATGCAAGAACAAGTATGGGGTATACTATAGGCTTAAACATTAGCTGCTGCGGGGTTCTTATATGCAAAATCTGTATTTAATTCAGGAGACAATTTGGTATTTGTAGGTGTCTGAGACCTTAGCAATATAGGTAATTTCATCTGCAATAGTTGAATTTCAGATTGTAAAAGGCAGAACATTTGAAAATTATTAGCTTTTCCTGGTTTTTTTCTTCCCATGGCAGGGGCAGGTTGGAACTAGATGATTTTAAGGTCCTTTCCAACCCAAACCGTTCTATGATTGTATGTTTCTATGTTCCTTGGAAGACAAAAATATTTTTTCCTTGACAGCTAAACTGTTCCTGAGTATTTAAATAAATTCTGACCCAGGATAAGCAGAGTTTCCAGTGGTGGTCTCTAAATTAATAACCTTTGTAAATGGCATTGGAATAACAGGATTCAGCAAATGTCAGTTTGAGTTCAGGATGGGCTCACAAAACCAACTCCCAATTGTACTGCCTCAGGAAGGACATGAATTTGTTTCCTGCAGCAAGAAGTGAGAGCACTGCTATTTTAATATCTGTACCAGAAAGTTCTGTTTATCTGTCTAAATTATTGGAGCATGTTGTTTCAGAGCACAAAGGAGACTATTTGGTTTATAAATGAAAGCTGGCAAGCTAAGGAGGTAGTGACAGGAGCTATTGCTTTAGTCATCATGGAATATGACATTCTTGCATCTACTGTGTATTTTCTGGAACCAAATGTAGGACAAAATCCCATGTGATTATGTAGGCAGAAAACATTTTTTAAATATCATAAAAAAGTGGATGAAGTGGAACTGATTGACATAATTTATTTAACTTTTCAAAAGCTTTTGACAATATTTCTACTCAGAAGCTATTAAATAGAACATAATTTTAGGGAAGCACTGAATTATATAATGGGAAATGTCCGAGGGATATGTTGTCAACAACGAGTACAGAGAATGGCAACTATACTGATCAAGGCAATAGTACAAATCAGAAAACAAGGGCAGCTCACCCTGACTCAGGAACTGAAGTCTGAAGAGGAACAAGAATATTTTCAGAAAATGTCTGTAATGTGACAATAGTGGCTGTCCTCTACATGCCTGTGAAAAGAAGTCCCTCTGCAGGTTTCTTGTCAGCCCCTTTAACTACTGGCTGCTGCTCCAAGGTCTCCCTGGAACCTTCTCTTCTCCAGCTGAACAATCCCAATTCTCTTAGCCTGCCTTCATAGGAGAGGTGCTCCAGCCCTCTGAGCATCTTTGCGGCCACCTCTCTTGACCTGCTGGTCACACTTCTTTTGATGCAGCCCAGGACATGGTTGGCTTTCTGGGCTGTGAGTGCACACTGCTGGGTCATGTTGAGCTTCTCATCAACCAACGCCCCCAGGTCATCCTTATCCTCATGGCTACTCTCAACCGATTCTTGCCCAGCCTGTATTTGTGCTTGGGATTGCCCTGACTGTATAGTTTCAATTCAGTTGATACTAGGCTTAAACAGATCTTTTATTGCATTTTTTTTTCTGCTTAAGATTTTAATTAAACAAAAGGCATTCAAGAAAATGAAGATTTCTTTACCTTTGCAGCAAAATTATTTAAAGTGGGGGGGAAATGACAATGTGAATACAACTTGATATTTTTGCTTACAAAAGAGATTGCACAGGATTTTAGATTCCCACCCTCATGTTGTTTCTTTTAAGCTGTAATGATGTAGAAACCAGAGTATTTTAAATATTATTTTCTGTAACTTTTTTAATTCTGAATGAGATAATAATGGATAATCTGACTGTAAAAATCTTTTTAAACAAGAAACCCAGATGATCTTAAGCCTAAACCTCAGGTCAGGTTTCTGGCCTGAACTCAGTTTTCTGGCATGCTTTGGCTACCTGTCGCATTTTTAAGTAATATATTATATGACATTACACATTTGTCAAATTCAGTTGGTGGGTCTCACTCCTAATTAATAATCATTAATACAATTCCCTCCTTTTGCATATCATAAAACTTATTAGAACTTTGAACTCTTATTGAGTATTGTATCAAAGGTAAATTATTTCTTCATTCTAAGGGACATGGTCTTCTTCAGTGGGCATATTAAATATCAAACAAGAAGTATCAATAGTAAGACTCCCTCTAAGAGTGGACTTGTTATAATTTATACAACAAAGACAAGATTTGCAGAGTTTTCATTCAGATATGCTAGCTCTTAAGACTAGTTTTCAGAAAACGCTTGCATTCTATGTAGTCATCACAGTTCACACTGTAAAAGGAGAAAAAGAATTTAAAGGTAGATCATAATTCTTTATAAAGCTTACTCTATTAAAATTATGCCAAGGGATTAGGGGAACTAACTGCTTCCTCTGTCATGGAAAGTGAGAGTCTGCAGAGAGCCCATTTTGATATGTTGGTTCTACAAAGCAATTGATTTTGCCGACACCAATTTTTAAGCAATTCCCTGATATTAACACTCTATTACCTCATGTAATGAAGAAACTGTGGTTTAATTTGCAAAGGTTTTCATATGTACCCTTCTCTAAACTGTACAACTTTTGTAAGTGTATAGTCCCTGAGGTAGAGAATGACTTGCTTTCCATATTTACGTCCCATCCTCACTCCAGTGAATAAATCATCACAAGCTTCTATCCCTGCTTAAGACTTTATTTGTCCTGATTCATCCTCAAGCAAATCATATATTTGAAAAAGGTTGGAGTTAGGTCTCATTTTATACCTCAAATATAATTCATTTTCTAGTAAATTTTTTTTCAGAGCACTTCTTATTTTTTTTAAATCAGCAAAGTTCACTGTTCTTGTGCAGTTCAAGGGGAAAAGGGAATTCTGCAATTTTTTTGAACTCTGCTTAAAGTAAAAAGAGCAACCGTGACCTTTAACTTAAAGAATAATTCATATTTACAAAGCATGTTATTAGAATGGGGTTATAACAAATTGTTGTGCATCTTCACAAGAAGCTATTAAATAAACTCTATGTAAAGTTCTCTCTAACATAACTGGTTGTTAAGCTAAGGGTGTTAGTATGCCCTTAGTTTCTTTCCAAGAAACACTGGCATGGTTTCTGTTACAAGTCCTAACCTAACTTATGACAAAATATCCAGGTATGTTTAACTTATTCAGTATTACACTCACCCTACTAAATTTAGTGATTTTTATGAGTGGACTCCTGCCTGTAGTTTAAGAATATAATGAATAGTTCTTAAACTCAAACTCATTTCAGAAACCACATGGCTCCTGACCCTCTTTATAAAGGTCAAGAGATATAAGAGAACATGAATTGCATAAATGAAGAAAAGCCTCTGTTCATGGTACTGGAATTGAGCTCATTTGTGTCTTACATCCCATGAAAAAGGTTAGAGATGAAAACACATAGGATGCACAAAACCTTTAATGGTCGTTACAGCATATTGAGGGGACATACCTACCCTGAAGGACAGCAGAGATAATGTTGTAAAAGAAACAGAAACAAGTTGCATTGGATTTATGTGTATCTGTATTATTTAGAATCTATGTAGTGAAATTCTTGCCATAAGGTGGAGACATGAAGAGGATTACTGGATTTCTTTTTCAGTGTATTAAGTAATGATAAATTTAATAAGCAACTTGACAAAAAGGGTGTTGCCCACATTCTAGGTTCCCTTTTTGTAAGGGCTCTGCATTTGTACAGAAGTCTGTTCTTTCCAGTAGAGCAGACCAAAAAACCACAGGAAGCAGGACACAGCAGGAAACTAGTAAAAAGTATGGTTTTTAATGGCATCTTGCAGTGGTAGGAGAGGGCAATGACCTCAGCATTACAAAACCTGTATTATTACCAAATGACAATGGATGGTAGAATGTAAGAAATGACAAGACTTGACTTGGTAGACAGAGCAAAGAATTTTAAAATACTGGTATTTAAAACATGAATGTGAAGTTTCAATTTGACATTCTAGTTAAGGACAGGAGGAAAAATCCAGTGAAGGACATAATGAAAAAATGTTAAGATTTGCCTAAAAATGATGTACTGTTAGCAATTTTTAACAAAATGGATCAAGAGGTAACATGTGTCTGACCAATTCTAGATATATAAATCATATGAAATTACAGTGAAAAGATGCCACATTTCACACATTAAGTCCTCTGCTATACTGTGATCGGCATGAATGACCATGCGGTTGGAATAAAAAGAGATTAATCATCGAGAATGGAGACAATAATTCTTTTGTCATGGAAAATTACAATGATAATTTGGATTGCAGTGTTATAGTCACATCTTGTGAGGCTTCTTTTCCCATTTTAAGTAGACTACTGGATTGCAGAATATGATATGGTGACAACAAAGTGAACATACAGTTATATTCAGTGGCCATTAATGAAGCAAACTGCAGCCCTGTATCAGATGAAAAGGTATAAATGTTAACCCTGGGAGTAGAAAGAATAATAACTGTGCAAGAGAATAAGGAAACATGCTTAGTTATAGCAAAGACAAACTGCGGAGGATTCACAAGGGAGTCTTTACCAAGAACTTTAGGTTATGTCTATATGGTACAAGGCAATGCTGTGTAGAGATGTTTGTGCTAACACTAAATGGTGTACCACAGTTATAAAGAACAAAATATCCATATTAGAGGCTACCTGATGTGTAAGTGTCAGTGAATTTTAGAAGAAAGGATTTATTACTTCAGTGAAGTGCTGAGTTAACACAGTTGTGGTGTTTCCTAGATCTGAAATATTTCATACAGTTTTTCACAGCTCTGATTGGTTGTATTAGGAAAAAAAAAAAAAAAAAA
>NDXB01006822.1:18627-76841 GCA_002631895.1 Agapornis roseicollis | reverse complement strand
ACTTTAATTGTTTTTTATAAAAAAAAAAAAAAAAAAAAAAAAAAAGAAAAATTCTCCAAAGAGCTACCAGAAACATTCTAAAGGATATTCTGCATGCAAAGAGGAAGGTTAGGAGAAGGCTATTTTTCTCACTGTAGTACTGTCTAGTGTGATATATTCCCTGATTCAGAATGGATGAGTAGTTTTTTCAGCTCTCTCAGCTCTCCACCAAGAGTGTAGCTGTGTATAACCCTGTCCTGTTAAACCTAAATGTTGAAACAAGACTCCAGAATGCTAGAGAAAAATGCCAGAACAGATCAAGCAGTTTAATTCCATCAGACTTTCTGCTGACAATCTGAGCGTCTCTTCTCCATTTTGACACTTAAACCAGCTTCCATCAATACAATATCCATGGTATTCACAAATGGGAATTAATTTATCTTTATGATGCATTTAAAAGTAAAAAGTGTAATCTTTTATGTCACTCCCTCTTACATGCAGTATATCTACAGGAAAGGAGCAACAGGAGCAAATGCTTGAATAATTACAGGATGATACTAGATCTCATGACTAGAGGCCAGTTTTCTCAGTCTCATTTCACCCATTTAAATCAAAGTTGAGTTGATATCAGAGCAAATATTCAGTTGCTGTGTCCATAAGGAAATAAAAATATTTAACAATAGCTAATGATACTAACCTAAGATTCAGAAAATTAGGATGTTAAGTGCTGGAATTGTAGGGCATGAGCCACTGGTGTAGTAACATTTTAATAGGACTGTGAGAGTGAGCACTATAAGACCATCCTGATTCTACTAATGTAGGAAAATGCATAAGTTGATATCCAAACTTTTTTGATCAAATGTCAGCAAAATGGTTTTGCCATGTAGTTGGGAAAGCACTGACTATAAACTTTTCATAGGAAAGACCCACCATTGGCAATCAGAGCTAGAAATCCCTAACGGAACTTTTGGTAAGAAAGTGGCATTTTAACATTTACAGCAAAGCATGGTTGAAATAGAGCTTTAGTTTTTCTGCTGGATGTTCACAAAACCAAGTGTAGTTTAGGACAGGAAAGTTTGCTTATGGATGCCAAGTATTCCTGATTCAATACAAAAAGACTTTCCAGAGATGTATTTTTTCCAAGTGGGTTTCATAATATAAGTGTCCTCTAAACAAGAAAAATAGATCTTCCTTAAGCCTCATTTTAGCTATAAAAAGGAAATTGGAAGCTAATACTCAAAGGACACAGCTTAATTACCTTAAGATGAACTGTTTAAAATAACTTGAAGAATATGTAGGGCATGTTTCTTTAAACATCTCCCACAGTTCGTTTCTCTGCATGATAACTTGGCTTAATTACTTGTCTTAGCTTTAGCTTCAGATCTGTAAAAAAACCTCTGTTAATTTTAAACACATACCAGTTTTCAGAGTGCCATAAATGGATAAAACCTGGGATAGTATGACTGTCAGAAACAGTATTCCTTCTCCCTTTCTGGACTCATTGGTGGCTAATTCTATAGCCAGACTTGGCAAAGTTTATTTCTTTTTTTCAAAGTCTACTTATTCATTCAAGCTACTGGGTATACAGGGGGCAGGGCAGATTTCGAGGAGCTGGTATTTATTTAAATCATTGTTCCTCCGAAGTTAGAAAATAATACAGTGTTGCAGCAATGCTATTCACTTCGGCAAAGAATTTCCCCCTCAAGGTTTTTCTCCATGCTTGCCATGTACACAGAGGGCATGTTTCCAAGCTTGGTTGTTCTCTGGCAGACATTACTATTTCTGGTATACTTGTCGGCATAAATCATACAATTAGAGGCTGAAAATATTTTAAAATTGAAACGTGTATATGGTGCACATGCTTCCACAAAGGCACAAATTACTCATCTATCTTTCCCATATAAAATGTGCATATATTTACAAACAGTTTGTTTAGACACATGTCCACATAAATTTAATTTATATAGCTCATTTTATATGTTCTTTAAAGTACCTCACAAAGTGGTAAAGCAAATAGTTTTGAGACAGTGTAAAACCTCACCGTGTTGCACAGACCTTCTCTAGTTCAGCAGCTCCACAGAAAACAGTTACAGGTTCTTTCTTATACCCCAAGTTTTCTGTAACAGAGCTATTAAACCAGCTATCTGGTTTCCTCTTCACACCCCCAATTGGTCATGCCCAAGAAACCAGAAGTACCCTGAAGAACCATTCATCTTAAAAGCTAACATGTTCCTGCAAGACTGTGCTCACGACTGCGGGATTTTTATAACAGCTGAGGCATTCGAAAATATATTGGTAGCATTGGGCCAATCAATGGGAAATCTCAGTTGTACCCTCTACAAAGCAAAGCAAGTTCACACCTACATCTACAGCTTGTGGGGAGAAAGGCTACACTCACATACAATGAGTGTACATACAACAGGTCTGAGGGAAATAATTTTTTCCAAGTCTGTATCAATTTGCAGCCAAAACGCAAGATCCAAGGCATCAGGTGCCATATATATGAGATCCTGAACCTGCAGCAGGGGAGTGAGAGAGCACAGTGGAGGTGGTGGCTAACAGTCTCTAGTGCGCTATTACTTTAGGGAAGGGGGTATGGGATTCTTTTAATTTTCTTTTTAAGAAAAATTGTTTAATGCAAAACTACGTGGATGAGAGCAAGTAGCACTACCATAAAAACAAGAGAATCTAGTAATTCTGTATTCTCCCAAATCAGATGCAAGTTTCTCCACCAAGGAGATGGCTCTTGGAACTGGATTCTGGTTTTGGAGAGGTGCCAGGCAGCTGTTGCCATCAGGACCTGCAAGCAGGATGGAGGTTCAGGTCATGCCTCTGTGTAACAATTTCCTATCCATAAGATCTGGATTGACCTTGAGAGTTGGTGAAAAGGCTGCAGGACCCAAGTTTCCCACATGGACAGGAGGCCCAGAATTAAAGGAGGAATTCCCCTCAGGGATATGGTTTAGTGGTGGTCTAGGCAATCCTGGTTGGACATGATCTTAAAGGTCTTTTCCAACCTAGACAATTCTATGATTCTGTGAGCAACTGGAAGTCCTCTGGAACCAGCATTCATGGCTAAATAAATAAATAGAAAGCCCAACCCTATAGTTGGGTAGTTATATGGTAACACAGAAAGTTTAGAAATAGATTATAATTGATATTTTCATCAGTGTATTGGTAAGTCAAAGCCTGTAGCTGATGTTCATGTCAGTGTGCAATGCTATAGCAAACCCCTTTTTTCTAACCAAATCAAGAGAAAATTTATATAACATGGATCCGTGGGGAATTTTTCTATGACAGTTGACAGCCATTAGGCTTGTTCAATACTAATGAGGGCAGACAGCTATATAAGCTATTTCCCTCACCCGCAACTCTTTGACTTCTAAATTTGTGCTCAAAATCCATTTCCAGCTTCAGCTGCTTTTTCTGGGTTCCCTTCACTTCTCTGACTAATCTGAATGTCATTTTAATGTTTTGCATGGGCATGGTAAATTCCCTAAAAGGAAAAGTGAGACAATGAAGACATCAGTGAAATCAGTACTTTATGCCACAGGATGCTGTCCCTCTCTTGCTACTTAAATAACATCCAGAGATGCCTTATAACATTTAGCATTTTAGTCTTGCTAGAGGCAGTCTTTTTTTCTTAAATACACACAGACTTATTAACATACCAAGGTTGACAGTGAAGCATTATGTTTACATAAAATTATTACAGATAAGGCAGACTGAGCCTAATCCTGTCTCCAGTAAGAGGAACTTCCACTGCTACAAGGATGAGTTCTGTAAATTCTTTTTTCTGCCTAGACTAACATATTCTATGAAGAACAGCTAAGCTCTTCAAGAGCAACTTTAATAACTGCGACTGAAAGGTTTTTGTAATGCAATTATCTCCTCTTCATTGACTATACCAATATCTAGACCAGATTAGAGTCCAAATAAAGTGGAGATTTAGACCCTTTTCAAAATAGCAAGATGTGTGATGTTTATCACTGGAGTGGAAATAGAAGAGTTTTAAAATCCATCTAAACAAGGCAGAGTAGTTTATTTACCTTTCTACCTAACTTCTCCTCTATCATACCATCTTCCACAATTAGTTTTGGTTTGATACAAATAACTACTTTCTGAAATACAGATTAGCTGGAGATACAAATCCTGCACGTTATCTTGCTCTCCTCGCCTCTGGTAACTTTTTCCTCCAGTACAAACAAAATAGCAATAACCGTAACATGGTCAAATTTTCTACTTTACTGAAAATGGCAGATTGCTACCCACGGCTTCATTTTATATAATAAGTAGTCATCATTTTTTTCTTTCATTGAATTAGCAGTAAAAAAGTACAACTCCGGTATTTTTCACTGTATGTGGGCACCATCTAATATCCTCTCAATGCTCATTCGTTTCTCTTCTGAGAATAGTTTGTGCCTATAACTGAGAATAACTTAACCAAGTCAGGTGAGTGGAAAAAAAACCCAACATGTTTTCTAGGTGAAGAGGCTGTTTTCTATGGGATTATTTATTTATTTATTTATGATTTAGAGTTAGAAACATTATGATACAGTGCTACAACAGTTTGTTCATTATGGTCTGCCATGCTGTACTGTTGTGTTCTCTAAACTTCCCTGCAGTAGGATAAATTATATCTGATGGCATGTAAATGAAAAAGTTTCCTGGTTAGAATAATTTTATATCACAGTAATTTATTCAAAGGTCAGTGAATGTGATTCCCTTGAGCCTTATCCTACAGTTCTTAAGAGCTAGGCAGTTCAAAGCAGCAAGTCTAACAATGACAAAACATCAATATAATGCCCAAAACAGAAAGGTATATTGAAATTAACAAAATAATAAATCAAGTTTCAGTTAATTTTCTAGTTTATTCTTAAGGAATTCTTTTAATTGGAATCTTCTTTAACAGCAAGTTCTCACCAGACAACAAAGATATGCTGGACTAGACCTTTATCTAATACAAACCAATTTTCCCCTGAAACAGCACACCTAGGCTGGGGTACCAGGGGTGGGGGTAGGAAGAAGGATTAACTTTTTATTATTTGTAACTAACAGCACATTTTTTCAGAGCATGCTAGCTCTGTCTTGGGACAGCAACCACATTAAAAGCATAAAAGCACATTATTTGCATAGGGATTAAGGTTTTTTCATAGTTTCCATTACTTTTTCATTATTATCTAATTAAAGAAATATTAAATCAGCATTAAAAAGTGAAACAATACCATCCTGTATCTGCAGGAGTACTGTAGCCAAAATAAGAAACTACCTAACAATGATTCTCACAGGTGAGTGATAGGAACCACCTAAGTATTTTTAATTGAACAGCAAGAAGCTTGTATACACAGACCCTTTTATGTTGAAGTTCTCTACTCACGACATATCTCAACAGTAGCCTTGGCTTCTTGCGCATGGCTGTGTATACATACCAACTGCCATGTCAGCACCTGAGACCAATACAATAATATTGTAATATATTCATCTAAATAATTGCTAGATAGCAAGAAGGATATTGGAATGGATTAAACTGTGATCAGAACTGAAGTCCTCTGCTAAACATTAGAGTACTTGCAGATCATCTAGGCATTTACATTTTCTCCTGTTTATAGTTTAACATCTTCCCCCCCAACCCCAATTTGTGGCTTAGTTATTGTCTAGATAAACAATATAGAATCAGAGAATCACAGAATAGTTAGGGTTGGAAAGGACCTTAAGATCATCTAGTTCCAACCCCCCTGCCATAAGCAGGGACACCCCACACTAAACCATGCCATGCAAGGCTTTGTCCAGCCTGGCCTTGAACACTGCCAGAGATGGAGCATTCACAACATATATAATGTTCTAAGATTTTTTTTTAAGTTACTGATACAATAATTGCCAGCATATGCATCTATTTATATCCAATATTGTGATATCTATTATTATTGCCTTGATACCTTTTGGAATAAAGTTTGACTTAAGTAAAATCCGGTTTTGATTTGTTAGATCTATTGAAAGATTGCTAAAAAGAATGTTAAACACAGACCATGTATTCACGAGAATATCAGATATTTACTTCTCTTTCTTAATTTTAATGAAGTTTGCTCTGTTCAATTTGAACAACAATCCAAAATCTTGGATACTCCAACTTCATTATTCCAAAGACAGGGATTTTCAGAAAGGACAGAGTTATATCTCCCCATTTCTTAAAAGTACTATAGGTGGGGCCCTCATTTGTCTGAGACCAGGGATATCATGCACAGACTGAAAACAAGGCATACAGAGCAGCAAACAAGTACAAGATATGCATTATATAAAATTATCAGAGATGAAGTGGGGAAAAAAAAGATGAAGGGAAAGAATTACACCTAAGCAGCCTCATCAATACAATCTGAAATGAAGAACATGGTTTTTAATTCTATTAACTTAACCAAACTATGTTAAACACAGTATGGAGTAACTGTTGGAGCAGGAAAAATAATATTCCTTGGGAATTTACATGTGTATTTTCTTGCTCATACGGTGTCTAACAGTAAACTACAATTTTATCAAACATCTCTTCATTTATCATACTTAGTTAGGTTTCAGTTAATTTTTCTTTCTCTCTTAGTCTGTCCATTGAAGATGACCAACATATTTAAAATTGTCCATAAGACAAATGGTTCTGTTTCTTTTCCCTAAGTAGAATCAAGCCACTTGGTAGAAGAAATGTTTGAGATTTAGAGCTCTGAATAGCAGTGACAAGGTGCAGGTAGGGATTTAAGAAAAATGTAAAACTTCTTTTCCTCCTGGTCAACACTGACCTTGCCTGACATTGCTGCAAGGATTCACTCCTCTAGGAATTAATCTAGTGTAATTCTATTTTATGCTGTTCTGGTTCTTACACTGATCTCACTCATGTAATATTTCAGTGCTCTCCATGTTCAAAATTCTAATCATCAGGATGAACGTAATTTTCTTTCTTGCATCCTCTTTCTGTAGGGAAATTATATGCACAAGTGTATCAAATGATGCATTAGTGTTAATAGCATGTGTATTACACAAATACATGCTAAAAAAGGCAAGTCAAAGAGACAATGCTTCCACAGGGAGAAAGTGGTGATGAAGACTGCCATGGTTCCTGGATCCTATGGCTTTCTTTTCTATTGATAAAAGGCTATGAAAAATTACATGATTTTTCTATTATCAAAAGCAGAAGAAAGCTCAAGTTCACCAGTGAAAAAGACAATGGAGTAAGCCGTTTGAAGTAAGAAAATATCTCTCCACGGATGTTTGCTTAAAGGAATAGGACAGGAAGTTGCAGAAACGTACTTCAATGTCCCATTGGATAAATGAATTTTCAACAAAATGAACATATGAAAAGAAATTACATTGTCAGAGGAATGTCAAAACTCTGTAGATGAGGCTGATCTATAAATTCACCATGAAGAAAAGGAACAAATGGTGATAATGTAACAGGCTTCTTAAAGCTATTTTAGAATTTACAACTTGCTCTAGTAGTATGCAGTTTCCTGTGTGGACCTAGCATGTTTCCTCTGTTTTGAGACCACATGTTTTTAAAAAATGTCCTTTTATAGAACATTTCAGTTGCTTACTTGCTCTGCAGTATCCATACCTAAGCTCCTTTTATTACTCCTCCCCCAGCTATTCCTTTTTCTCATTTATCCCCTCCCACCCCAGTTGCCTCCAACCCTGGCAGTGTTCAAGGTGGGGATGGACAGAGCCTTGAGTAACATGGTTTAGTGTGCAGTGTCCCTCCATGGCAGGGGGGTTGGAACTAGATGATCTTAAGCTCCTTTCTAACCCTAACTATTCTATTATTCAATGATTCTAGATCTCTATGGAATTCTAAAAACATACTTGGGGTAGATACCATATAGTTAAGGAGTAAATTCAAATCTTGAGAGTTTTTTTCATATTAAAGACATTTTTGACATGTTGCAGAGTCAGTATTATCTGCATATGCTGTTACTTGGTCTGTAGCAGACAGTAGTATAATGTTCACATGCCACATTATCACTTCCACACCCATCACTAACATCTTCTTTCTTCAAAATCCAAAGAGGTACCTAAGGTGAATGTTACAATTTAAATTATGCTCATAATTCTCAAGAAACAGAGCTAAAAAGTCGACGATGAAACCTCAATAGGAAAAACATCTTCTGTTTTACTTGTCTCATCCCAGAAAAAGAATTCAATCCACATGCGCAACATGCTTTACCTACAAAGGCACATTTTCACTGAAGAGCTAAGTATGCTTTCTATAGGAGGAGCATTTGTAAAGGCTATAGAAATGTAATAAAATACACACATCTTCAATAATGGAGAATGACTTCCTAAAATTCCAGTCCTCTCATCCTTCCAAACACAATCCTCAAACAGAACAGATACTTTCTAGAGAAAACAATGCGTAATTTCCATAATAACTGAAAAACAATTTCATAATTTTGAAATTCAGAAGGATGTTGAAGTGCATTATTAAGGCATCATTAGATGATTTTGCAATTAAGAATGCTTTGGCCCATCATGAATTTGACCAGCACATAGAATTAGTCATATTTGCCATGAGGAGAACGTACCAATGGGAACTACACAGGTTATTTAGACTACCAAAATAAAAGAATATGCTATCTGTGCTCTCATGGTGCCTGTTGTAGTACCATGTTCTGCGCATTGTTACAACCAGTCAGCAATTTAGAATATGTCAGTAATTCAACACTGTCAACTGCTTATTGAATTTGTCATCATTAAACACTTAAATACTTCAGCAATACTTGCTAGCCCTACTCTCATAAAGTGCTTCTGGCTTTATTTATGAATGCAGCTTTTGGTGTGTTTTGTGTTTAGACATAATGAGTAATTTCTAAGCAAAGGGTTTTCAACTAGTTAGTAAAGCATTTCATGCTTGCAGCAAAGAATTTATATGGTGCTTACCATGTCACATGAGTGCATGTTAATTTTGCTCTTTTACTGTGTTTATCTTAGATAATACTCTTTCAGAAAACTGCAAGTTTGCTGTCAGTAACCATGGTTTATAACTAAACCACAATTTGATTCACCAACCCTATGTTAAAGCAAAAGGTCCAAGAAGCCAAGTATAACCACAGCAAAAATTAAGGTTTCAGAGGTATTTACTAAAGGACTTACTGTGATGATTAGCCCTTTTTCCTGGAAGTATTTAACCAATGGAACAGCGTTCTGCTTGAAATTCATTAGTCGTCTTTGAGTGGCTTTCAGGTTATCATCAGGTCTTCCTTGCTGTTCAGCACGCTTCAATAACCTTTCTTTCAGCCTTTGACTGGAGCATGCCAGGAACACCACCAAATCTGGGGTACAGATCTGTAGAAAGAGCAATTCAAGAATTCTGTGATTAAGCTGACTACCCAGCACTGCAGAACTCAGCAATTCCATTGTTAGGTGAGGTTCAGGTATGCTTTTCAGACTATTCTAAACACATAGTTGACAGTTATCCTGTCCTTCCATGGGATGAATCAATTATGACAGTTAATTTTACTACCACATAACAGCTTTAAGGCACATATTTACATGAAAGTCTATGAAGGTAAGTTTCTATGTTAGACTTTTTCATGCAATATGGACATTATCAAAAGTAGCTCTGTTAAATTAAGGTTACTTCATTAGTAGTAGAAGAATAGTAGTAGAGACTTTGGGAACTTGGAGAGCATACAGTAATAAAGAAATCCAAATTATGACACAGATTCTGAAAGAGAATGCTATGGATTTCAATGCCTTTTAAGTCAAGGAACACCATCTCATGAAAGGGAATGGCTGATGCATCTTGCAGCAGACTGAGCTGACAGACATCTCAAGTCCCAGTGTGGACATCCAGCATGGATTGGAGCTTCCTAACATACAGTACACAGGGACTCAGAAATTATAACTGCAAATCAGGGATCTAGTAAAGTGAAGGACAAAGAGAGTTTATACATTAGCTGTTTTATCGAGTATTTCCATTTCTATGGATCCTAGTAATAGTGAAGAAATATGGCAAGAAATCATTAGGTGACCCAAGCTGTAGCTGGCCATCTCTTCACTTTGAATGCTCACTTTCAAACACCTTCAGGACTAGCATTTATGATGTACTCAGGTCTGTGAAGTCAGTCTGTAAAGTGCAGGACTTCAGCTTTTGCGTATCACATAACTTCACGTACAACACCAAACCTTACAGATGGTACTTAGAATAAATAGATTGCTCATGAAAGTATTAGCTTTAACAGAAAAAGAGGAAGTAGACAAAAGTCTCTTTCTGCTTCAAACATGGGCAGATCTGTCAGTTTAACACAAACATGAGAGTGCAGCTTTCCACGGTCAGTCTCAGTTCTTTAAAGAAACAGTGTCTAAGTGCAGCCCCACAGCAAGGGAAGGATATGACCACCACCATCAGGTGTGCAGATTCCCATCTGCTCCTTCCCAGAAATGGCACTGGCCTCACAGGTCAGTTCCTTTTGAAAATACTGGGAAAGCATGCACAGTGCCTTGTAAAATGGGGATAATAATGAGATTGAACACAGTAATTATTGTGGAAAATCAATTAATTAGGTTTTAATTTTTTCCTATTGCTTTTTAAAATGGAAAGTTCTCTACAGCAGGTGAGTGAGTACTGCTGTTCTTAATTTTTTTACCAGTAACAGCAACAATACAAAGGACAGTATCAGAATCCCAAGGACTAAAACTATTTTTTCTAATACTCTAGCTTTGCTAATTTGAAATGTATTTTACTCACAGAAATAAAATGTCAATGAAAACAATGGTTTAAAATTCTCAGGTCAAGAAGCCTAGTTTTAAATGAAGTATTGTCTAGATTTTCTGTTGAAGTGGAAAAAAAGGTAATTCAAACATATTTGAGGTAGGAAGACAAATCAGATTTTGATTATGTGATATCTCTATGAATTAAACCTGAAGAATATTTATTTTTATCATCAGAAAGTAGCTGAAAACCATTTAATAAACAGAAGCCTCTGCTTCATTTTAGATGCATGGAAAGGCAACACCTCTTCTATACCCATAGGTAGTCAGACCTAATAGCACTTAATGTATTTCTTCTACATGCATTTACAACCTGCAGGGTAAATGTTTAAAATGTTATTGATAATTCATTCCTATTTTCAGGAACCACTCTACTTCACCTACCTCAACTGCACATGTCTGCAAGACATGCTTAGACATACTTTTAAGCTGGAAAGAAACATGCTAGTGTTAACATATGGACATCTGGGATTACATCTTGAGAAACATCTAGTTCTCCTGCGTAAATATGAGTAAAAAATTGCTTTTTTCTAAGAAAGGACAAGGGCTTTTTATGACTCATTTAAAAAAAATCTAACAAACCCAAACCTGTTTTTTAAGCTCAGAACTAACTCTTGTGAAGTTTTATGACTAGGGAATAAGTTTTATTCTGAGACTCAGCTTGGAGAAGAGGTGTACAGAACCAGCACAGACAGAAGAACTGGATGCCATCACTCTGATTTTCCATAGCATGCTCATCTTTTGCTAAAGGCAGAAGGTCTTTTTCATGTCCAGAAATGCATGTGAGGAAGGACTTTGGGGTTTAGGGAAATAAATTTGACCAGTTAATAACTGGAACTCAGCAGAAGGCAGAATCTTTGCCTATGGGAACAGACAGGTTTCTGGTTATTTACAACCTTCTGAATTTTAAATGGGACATAGAATGTATGGCATCAACTCAGAATAAAATGGGTAGGTACATCCTCTCATTTTTATAATAGTATATGCAAGTAAGAAAATACTACTCTCTTTGGGTCTGAATATCCTTCTTAAACTGGAACTAGGAGTAAATTGAGAGCAATCCCATGCAAGTTGGTGGTGCTATTGACGTAAAGCAGTAAGTGGAAAGATGTTTTCTCTAGGGATATTTTCTACATCTCCTCTTGTTAGTGAGAGTAGTGCGGTTGTTTGCTATAAATTAGATGATAACATTCTCTCTCAATTTTCCTCATTAGGCACTAGACAAAAATGCTCTGTTTCTTAATTCCTGGTCTGCTCTACTAGATGCTCCTGAGGAAACTCATCTGACAGATCATAAACAACCGTCATTAATTTAACAGTGCACTTTATTCTAATTGATAAAGGTTACTAGCAAGTTAGCTTATGTCCATTGTATGGGTGCTCTCCCTTGTAATTACTGAATTGCTTTTTATAGTTCTGTCTCTGCTGGGTTAGTAGACTGTTTGCATAGTTTTTTCTTGGTTTAGAAAAGCAAAATAATGAATCATTTTGTCAAAGAATGAATCCTGCTCATAGATTTTTTTTTTTCTTAAGTAACTGCTTTTGAACCGTATTCACACTGCCCAAGAAATAAGCTTCCGGAAGATTGCCCAGGCTACATAATTAGGCCCCTTAATAATTGATTAAGAGCAGCAGGTGTCTTTAGTGAGAACAGATTTTCATCTGTGTAGTGCAGCTAGTCAATAGGAATCCCTATCTGCAAATGTTAATGCTAAAAAGAAAGGTCTAAGCAGACCTCTGGTTCAGAACTGCCCAGCAGGCACCTCCATCTGCTCTTCTGAGGATTAAGAACTGAAAAGGGTTGAGCTCTCCTTTGGCTAGTTTGGCTAGCAGAGTCCTTGTCAGAAAAATAGAAAACCTGAGGTCTAGGATGTCATACCCAGCAGAAAATTGAAGCAGGAGAGTGCTCTACCTTCCAGGGGAGAATAGATAGTATGACTATTCCACAGGCTTTCTGTTCAAGTTTGGCTTTAAGAAAGCAATGTAAAACTCACAGGGCCGAGGAGAATGAATGAGAGGAACCACAGCAGTGCAGATAGCTGATATGCTAGCCCTTCAACTCATACAGGTGACTGGGTACATAGATCCAGTAGGAGACTGTACCTGAGGCTATCAACCTGGAACAATTAAGTGGAGATTTGGAAGTAGGGAGATAGAAATTGAGGAGGGAATGAAATGAAGAAGACACACAGACCATGGTGGGGGAAAAAAAAATGCCTTTACCAGAACAAAAACCTATTGCAGAGAAGAGATCCTTAAGAAGATTCACAGAAAGGCTGCATTCATTTTTCTAGTTGTTCTGGATCCCACACTCCAGGCCAGTGACAGAGCAGGTTTCCTACAAGAAGCTCTTTGCAGAGCATGAACTTGGCAGACAGTAATAGGTTAGCTGCCTACATAGAGGTCAAACACCTACATCAGACTTTGAGGGGACTGCAGACGTTATTTCTGCTTTGAGGTTTAAGTACTGGACTTGGAGGAATAGTATTACTGTCCTTAGCTTGACAGACTGTGAAAGTACAAGTCAGTTTTTCCCAGCATCCTATCTATTGACATCTACATAGTTCTACTTTAGCACAACTACTTTCCATAATAATTTTCGTAAGGAATATATTGGTGAGTTAAACAAAATTAACTTGTATCACAGCCATGATTAACCATTCATTCTTTGTAGGTGTAGTGTATTTATGAATATTCTTAAGGACATTTTAAACAAAGAATCAGTAAAATCTACTGCGTCTCCATTATTTAAATTGCAATTTCCTTCTTCAAATATAGTCTTGTCACCCAGGCCATTTAACACAAAAATATTTTTAAGATAATTTCTACAAAAGCAGTCTTTTATCAAGGAATTAAATTATATTCATTAATGAATATTTAATTCTAGTACCTTTTCCACATTTCATTTCACTATTAACAAAACTTACAACTAACATATTTTAAGCAAATTTCATCTGTATTTACTCTATTGAAACTAAACGTTAATATTGGTGAAGGAAATGCTGCAATCAGAAGTTACATATGAATGACTGAAAGTGGGGAAAAAACCTCCAAACTAGAGCAGTAATTGAAATTAACTGGAAAATACTGAAGTCACAAGTTATTTCTACTGGGAAGGGTAAGAACACTGCCCTGTGGGAGATTACATGCAAAGTCAGACTACAGTTTCTTCTTCACAAGTCATTTGAGTTCAATACACTAGTTAGAGGCATTTCATTACAGTGCTTCTGGAGAGGAAGATACTTAGCATGCTTAAGCATGCTGGTACTGTACCTGACTTGCTGAATTTCAAGCCGACAGGTTAATGGTAAATAAAGCATTTTCTCCTTGGCACTTTCAAATGCGCGTTTGGAATCTAAATACCTTTGTACTATTTGCACTCAGCAGAGTTCATGGATACCTTAGAAATTCATGGTTTAGGATAGCTTTATGCTTAGGCTCAAACTGAAAGGCTTAAATCTGTGCTGCTACACAGAAGGATTTCAAAATTACCACAACCCAGAAATTATCATATATTTAAAACAAATATATAAACTGGAAGTTCTCTTTGCTTTTGTGACATTAAAATTCATGTTTTCACTCTTATTCCACAATCATGACTGCCTGGAACTTTGCTTTAAAGTGAGAGCTGAGATTCTCATACTTAAATGACTTTGGGGCTTCATTAAAAGGACCCCTATTAAAGTGTTGGTGGTATCGATTACTTTCTGAAATTAAGAAATGAAAGTCAGGGTTTGGCAACAATCCAAGACTTCCAGTGAGAGAAATTCTATGTCAAACATTCTAGTTTTCAAAGAGAAAAATACAGCTCAAATAAGAAGTTCAAAGAAAACTCAAACTCACAGAAAACTGCAATGCTGACTGCTATGAGTTCTCACAGGCTGCAATGAGTCTGCAATGAGGAACAGATCATTAAGAAAGGAAGCTGGTGTGACTGACCAGAATAGCAGTTACTGCTGTTGGTTGGCAAGCACTGCTGAAGATCTGAAAGCATCACTGATACCATCTTAACGACTTCTTGCCTTCTCAAAAGATATAGATATAGAAACAGTGATATTAATAACACTAAGAGGAGAAAAAAGAATCAATTCAAATGTAAAATTCCCCAGATGTGTAAAGTGCTTTTTAGTCTATTTACTCCACATTGACGTTATTGCTTGGAAGCAGCGTTTATTACTTCTGGTTTGTAGATACGAGCAGCAAAAGAAATACTGGGAGTGCTGCAAATGATGCATTGCTTTATCTTAGGCACTTCAGTCATTGAAATGCAATGTGCTGTAATACAATTCTGCCTAGCAACACGTTGAGAACTTAGTGTCCACACAAGAGTTTGGCAACATAATAAGGAAGAAATAGTCATCTTTTAGCTATACCTATGTTTGGGAATGTTAGCATTAGTTGGTTTGCTTTGACTCGTTCACTAAAAATAACATTTTTTCGCAGAGAAAAGTTCAGTTTCTGGATTAGTCAAAGGGATAAAAATGTGCTGGTAGTACCAAGAGCAATTACAAGTGAAGTTCACAATAATTCATTATTATTATTTTGGTTTTCTACACTGAAACATTATGCAGGACAGGTACTGTAACTACAGTTCAGACATATAGGTATCCATTTGATTTTTTCACAAAATGAAGAAATCCTGAAAGCTTAACTTAAACAGTGTCAAGTGCCAGTAACAGCTAGGTGAGGTATGAAACTGAAAAAATTAATTTAGCATGAATAATTTGTTACATTAAAGATGTCTGTAAATACAGCACAGTTAGACTTTACATGTGCTTGCAAGAGAAAGCAGACACCTTAGCTGACCTTTTCCTCTACTAATATGATGAACCATTTCCAATATAAATTAGTTTATCTTTACAATAACTCACCACAGTTCTTATTGGTGAAAGCCATGTAACGATAGATATAAAAAGGTTCACTAAACAGCATTCAGAAGGCAGCTATAGTGTGACTGTTTGGGAGCAAGACAGATTTTATTCCCTTTGTGCCTTGCCTGTCTGCTGGTCATGACCTGCTTTCCACAACATGCACTGGTGGAGAAAGGGGAGATAATCTGATGTGGCTGAGACCAAAAACTGTACAGGGTCTCTCTTGGTTCTCCTTTCATTGACCACTGTGGCTACCCCATATCTACTCCAAGTTTTGACTTCCTGGCCCTTTATGTGGAATTTGGTTCAGATACTTTCTTGATCCCACTGTATTATAACTCACAGAAATGAACATATGGGTAATAAAACAACACAGACTTCTTACGATCAATGAAGACCCGACATGCTCTCTTGAACTATAATGATGTCAGGTTTGCGTAGCCTGTTTTGTTTACAGACTTCCTATTTCCCTCACATTTGTTCAGATTACTGTCTGAATATCTTGTATTACTCATCTCTATTTCCATTCAGTTCAATAACTTGTCCTCCATATTCTGCTCCTACGATTCATTATTGGGATTACTATACATATTTCTGGAGTTTGCTTCTGTCTGTGTAAACAATGGCAAAGGAGAAAGGCTATACAGTGGAAAATGCTGCTTTTAAACTGAATTCTTTGCTTATTTCAAGCTTCCATGATGTGCTGGTTTTGGCTGGGAGTTTATTTTCTTAGCTAGTATGGGCTCTGTTTTGGATTTGTGCCGAAAACAGTGTTGATAATACAGAGATGTTTTTGTTATTGCTAAGCAGTGCTTGTACAGTCAAGGCCTTTTCTGCTTCTCACACCACCCCACAAATGAGTAGGTTGGAGTTGCATAAGAAGTTGAGAGGGGACACAGGTGGGACAGCTGACCCCAATTGACCCAAGGGATACCTACCATATAACATCATGCCCAGCATATAAAGCTGTGGGAAGAAGAAGGAAGGGGGGGGGGGAAGATGTTCAAAGTTATGGTGTTTTGTCTTCCCAAGTAACCGTTATGTGTGATGGAGCCCTCTTTTCCTTAAGATCACTGAATACCTGCCTGCCAGTGGGAAGTGGTAAAAGAATGCCTTGTTTTGTTTCACTTGTGCATGCAGCTTTTGCTTTAAGCTGTCTTTATCTCAACCCACAAGTTTTTTCAATTTTACCCTTCTGATTCTCTCCCCCATCCCACAGTGGGGGAGTGAGCAAGTGGCTGTGTGGTGCTTAGTGGGGCTTAGTTGCCTACTGGGGTTAAACCACAATACATGGGGTTACAGATGAATATGCATTCCATCATACTCAAATAACGCAGGATAAGTAAACAGTCACCCTTGTCTCTGCTGCTCATTCCTTCCACTGCCATCTACTTTATATCCTATATGTCTGACAGAACTGAGAAAGGCAGCATATTCTATTTATCCTTGTACAAACTTACCATCATTATTTTAATTCACATCATCAAATCCAAAAGTGTTCTAACTGCTTTACAGAACAAATGATAAAGCCTCTGTTCAAAAGCACACAATTACATTTTAGAATCCTTGTAATCAAAACAATTAACAGCTATGAAGTGATGAAAACAAGTTAAATAAATAGTAACTCCTACTTCATGCATCTTTTGACAGATCCCCCTAAATGTAACCTTTAAAATGGCTTGTGTCATACAACTTTTTCTGCTGTTTTAAGGTACATAAGCATGCAATGATCTTAAAAGGACTACCTGTAAGAGTATTCACCCATGGCAAAATTATTACTAGCAATAAGAATTAGTTCTTACTCCAAACCTTTTATCAACAGATCTCTGTTCTACACAGGGTGCCTTTGTAAATATAAGAAATATGAATTACAGAATAATGTGATTTGACTATTTGCATTTTGTGGGATTTCACCATTTTCTTCAGAGGGATATTCATTCCATTGCTTAATAGGTCTTCTAATTATAAAGTGCCTTACTAGTTAAGCAATACTGAAATTAAAACTAATTATTTCTCATCTTGCCGTGGAAAACACCCGCAGCATTTTTAATTGCAGACCTACACAAATCATCACAACAGTTAATTACTTAATTCACCACAACTCAATTGTGTTTCCCATTGAGGGATCTCTGAGGGCCTTAAAAGTGTTAGCATGCTTAATGTAAACAACCTGACGTGCTATGGATTACTGTCAGCCTCATCCCATGAAGGAAAATGGATACCACATCTGCTGATAGTTCCCTTTCATTATCACAAGGCCTTCATACTTATGGGTGTTGCATTATGGCTTATTAAAAGAATTTTAAAGAAAAACAAGCATATTATATTTCTTTAAAATATAAATCCAAGCTAAAATACTGAATTTATCCCAATGGATTAAATAGATTATTTACGTTGACATATCTACATCCCTTGGACATTTATTTCCAAGGCTTTACATATGCCTGTATGAGAGGTCAGCTGCAAAAAAAAGGTGAAAAGGGGGAGCTTAAATAGACTAAATTTTCTTCCCTGTGCTCATATAAAAGCTCTATGATTCTTTCTTTCCTTTCCCATATTTATTTTAGTACAGATAAGGCTGAAAGGTGGTCCTATATGAAGTGCTTTGGGATTTTTTTAGAGACACAGTCATCTGTCTTTCAGGAAGAAAGGCCTTAAGGAGTATGATGCAGCAAAACCCATTAGACTGAAAACAAATGGACTCTGAAAATATGGTCGGGTCTAAAATGACTAAATCTGAAAAAAAAAATCCCAAACCCAAACAAACCAATCTACAGGATCCCTTGAGCAATAGCACATACTAAGAAGCAGCCGAAGTTTAGGATTTCTATCATCTGTTATTCTGTCAGTCTTTTTTCCATGTAGGTTTCTACAGTCAACAAGAGCTAACCAGGCTGGCAGAGGAGAATGTTTCATGTTAAATGAGGAAATACCATAAAAACATATTAGAAAGGTACAAAGGGAAGGTTCAAACTTATATGAAATATAATATCCACCTTTCTCCTCTTCTACAGGACTGCCTGAGCTTTTTCTGTTACCTCCTGGACTCCGTTTCTTGGTGGTATTACTAATGGACCCTGCGATGACTGCACAAGGGTTTAACTTGTTTTCCTTTGTAGAAAGAGAATCTGACCCTAGGGTAACGCAAAGCACTTAATTCCTGTCAGTTCTTCCTATTTCACATCCCCCATTCTTTCATAAAACAACATCATCACAAAATTATAGCACCGAGAAAAGCACTTAAGTCACACTATCACACAATATAGTGGACAAAAAAATGAGGTGAGGAAGTGACCATTAAGCCAAAATTTCTGATGTTTCACTTATAAAACACTCAACTTTTGTTAATTATAAAGAGATAGTTGGCAACTATTGACTATTTTCTGTAATTATTTTGTCTATTTTCTTTAATTTCCTCAATTTAGCCTTCTATATTTTGCCCAGAATGACACCTTATAAAAGCACACTAATGAAATGTCTCATTGGCTGCTTTGTTTTGTTATTTCTGTCTTGGCAATGCCACTGAGAACTCAAAGAACAGAAATGTTAGTACACCAGAATTTGTGAAGGACTCTGAGACTCTCTGCATGAGGCACTCTAAAAATTCAGCACTGAAACCGCAACCTTTACTTATGACCATAACTGTTAACAGCGTTTGATCAGAAAATGACATAAGCTGTTTGTTTTTCCACTAAATTTAAGTATTTTTAGATTAGTTTAAAATACATGCATGAAAACAACATGTGAGTAGAACTTGGGAATACAGTTTTAGTTGACTAAACCTTAGAATTGTACTTTAGAGTTAACCAAAATGATCTGAATTTCTAAAAAAAGAACATCACTTCTAGCTCACAAAAATTTGCAGAACGTGGGCAGTTTTAACCCTTGTTTTATTCCAGTCTTTCCAATGCACTGTAATAAACTTGAGATTAAAAGCGTTTTGAAGATATACATTGACTTAAGTATATTTCTCTCAATGTAGATTAAATTGACAAATAGAAATTCTAAATCCCTAAGATACAAAAAATAGGAACTGTTAGACTTTATGTTATTTTTTTCTTCATCTAGAGTGGGGGATTTTCATAGCTGAGACAAGAGGCTTGGATTATTGGTTATCACATTGCCTTTTTACAAAATATTCTGCCTTTAGCCAGGACACACTATAACATGAACCAAAATAATAATGTTTTGTCAACCATAATTATGAACTTGCAGGAATTTAAAGAGCAATGCGCAGTTAGAAATAACATCTAGCTTTTCTGGAATCTGACTGGGACTGATGACTTCAAGAAGCTTAAGTGTTATAAAGTTATGTAAGTTATTTTAAGAATAAAAACAATCTCTTACTTGGTCCTCAAAGGAGATTGCCTGGGCAACATCTCTAGGAAATCCATCGATCACTATACCTTCTTCATCAGGGATCTGCATTAATCTCTGCTTTATCTCAGTTATGGTTGTTTCCTTACATGGAGAAAAGAAGTTATTTATTTCATATTCTAAAGGAGGTTTTCTTGATGGTACACATTAATACAGCATGTAAAAATCTTTCAAAAGTAAACATTAACACAGGATACACTGTACCTGAGGGGCCAGCTCTCCGGTAGTAATTATTTTGGCAATTAGACTCCATTTTCTATTGCTGCTTGTGCTGTGTATCTTCTTCCTTAACAATTCACCAACTGATATGTAGTTAAATCCATAATGTTCTGCTATTTTCAAACTCTGTGTTCCTTTACCACTTCCTGGGCCACCTATTGTTAATTACAAGCAAATCATTAAATTAACCTTTCATTTGAAGTAGCCAACCACATGTGAAATCTTTGTTATCATCACCAATTTTCCAACCAGTATTAGAGAAAATCTCACAGTTGCATGACTTGTTACCAGCCATTAGAAATGGGTCTCGTCCACCTGATTGCAAAGGTAACAGTTTGCAAAATGAAGCAAAAAAAGGAATACAAATCTACTTGTGACTTAAAACCAAACACTTTTAGACCTGACCTCATTCTAAAGCTGCTCCTGGAAAGGAATTTTTCTTGATTTGTAGTAGAGGAACAGACAATGAACTGGTCCCTTCTTGACCTCTGTGAATCCAAAGACAGCCAGATAGTCTTAAGTGTATTCATGTCAGTAAAAATCATACTTGATTAAATGAGACAATTAAATCAATGGACTAGTCAAGAAACAGAACTAATAAAATCTGCTCCTAAATATGCTTGCATGAGTTTCTGAGGTTTCCTAATTTTAAAATACAGAAAAATATTAAATAATCAGCTGAGATGTTTCCATAGTGATTTGGTACAAAGACTTTTATTGAACTATGCATACTTCTGATATTGATGCTTGAAGCATCTGATAGAGAAGCAATCTGTTAGGTTCAGCTTGCTAGACAACTTGAATAAAGAGACCCTTCAGTATAGCACAGGAAGAGTAGGTATTGAAACCACAGAAAACAGCTACATTACATAGTGAGAAATGTTGAAGCAAAGGTCAGCTGGACAGCACAATCAAGAATGCATGTAAAAAAAAAATCAGACACTATGTCTGAACTAAAAGGGCACACTATGATGTGAGAAACAGAGAAACTGTAATGCAGGATGTAAACCCAGGAGATTGTTTTGATTAAAGGAAATGCTTATATATAGACAAGCATGTTACTGAACAGCATAACAAAGCAAAACCAAACAAATGCTTTTACATTAGTTCCCAACACTACTAGCTGTATTTTGGGGAATTGTGTGTAAGAACACTGAATTTTATTTCAACAGCCAAAGACTTGAAATTTATTAAAAATACCAATTTTCTATGAACTTTAAAAAATACAACAATGCAATGAAAGTAAATATGAATCCAATAAGCTTCTTGTTAGTAATCACATTCTTTCTTATATTATCTATTATTCCCATAAACAGCTTTTAGGCATTTATATAATGAGTACAGATTTGACTGCAGGACAAGCTTTTCAGTATTTCTTCATAATATGGTTGTGACACTCTGTGTAACCAGATTCAAATCTGTGCCCCAATATTACATGTCAGAGAGCTTTCAGTGTTACCAGTAGTCACTAGGAACTATTCTGTATCTCATTGCTGTGATAGTAGCTCTCCATCTGGTCTCTGTAACCCACTTAAAGAGAATGTGCAGCGAAACCTGTATGTTCTTAAGGTGTTCCCATACCCTGCCCACACTTTACTTATACCCTTGGGAAAAAAAGGTTTTAGCATTACCCAATTAGTTTAAATAATGCTTAAATCAAGCCAGGTTAAGATAAATGCAAATATAAGCATTTATTTGGAATAACCAGCTAATCAATACAGCTACAGATGTTCTTAAAACACACAAGCAAAGAAATGAAAGAAAAACTGTATCTTATCTCTGTACAGTGAAATTACAACTGAAAAATATTTTCCCCTCATTCACTTGCTGTTTCTCTTCTGAAAAGCACCTGCTTTCTCTCTTCTTTCAGCAGATTATGTCACATTTTACAGCTAATCTTGCATTTCAAATCTCCAGGTGATCTAGATGGGCTTAGTTTCTCCAGTTTGAATTCTTTCTTTCATAGACTGTTTAGCTATCTTCTTCATTAGACTAAAGGATGTTTCCCTTTTGCAGATATGCAAGCATCTGATATGCCAGGAATAATTTCCTCCATTTAAGTGGCCACAAAGCAATTCTGCTTTGGCTCTCCCCGTTCCCTCTAATGGCACGCTCAGCCTTCTCCATGATAAATGCATTTCACCAAACCTCACATTGTGTTTCATCCCTGTATGACAAATGTTCAAACAAGATAATTCCATGTAGTTTACAATTTATAATAGGTTCTTGATAATCTGGAATGATAGCAGGTTTGGAGTAACTAATTCCCAATGTCTTTTTTTCTCACATGGACAAAAACAACAGCACTAAAGGTGCAGCTAATTGTTTGACGATTGCTGCCAGTTTGTATGGAGTAAACTTTTCCAAGTGAATGTATAGGATTACTCCTTACTGGAATCCACTCTGTTGTAAAGATTTCCAAAAACAACCCTCTCTCTATACAAAGCCACATACTGCAATCTAATGAGCATAACACACAAATAATGTATTTTACATATGTGTGTGTTTATACATACGTGTAGCATTTATTACTATAAATTTTAGCAGCTTTATTTGCTGGCAATAGGCCTAGCTACTGGAGAAAAGGGCAGTTGGTTGCAACTCTGCTTCAGAGAAAAGGGTTTATAAAACATACTGGAGCCAATGCTGTGCATAATTCCTGCAGATACAGAACTTCTAAGGAAGGAAATTCAGTTTACTTCCCCAGAGACTCAAGACACATTTGAAACAGACTGTGTTGCATCCCAGAAAATAAAGGTGCAAAATATATACAGGTAACATAGAAAATTAGAAACAGAAAATTTGACAACAAGGAAAATAGTATCTACATTCCAACAACGATACAAAAGATGCCAGAAAAACCATTACTGTTACTTGAAAAAACATCAGTCTCTGTAAAACCATAAAATAGCTGAAAAAAACATTTTGAAACCAAGTAGACAGACTTTGCACTCCTGCTCGGAAGAGCTTTGCTTTGCCGTTAAAGAGAAGAAAAGAAAAAAGCGTAGTCTGGCACTTTAAATTTCAAGCAGAAAAAACTAATAAAGTATTTGCTTTAATGTTCACAAACTTCTCACACATTTTGGTTTTCTAATCCAAAATTATCCCTCTGTGGGTAATCCCTAAGTGCAATTATCCATTTACAAGAAAAGGGGAAACATTCAGGTAATAAAATAAGAGAAAAGTGATAGGACAAAATTACTTCCCACAGCAAATCTCTGTAATTTACTGACCTATGTATCCATTCCCAACTGTTCAATAAATCATACTGAAAAACTGTTTACAAAAAATCACTTTTGTTTTTCTTTCTTTTAACTTAGTCTGAGACTATACATTATTCAAGAAAAGCATGATGATTTTACATATTTCTCAGAAGATGTCTAGACCAGTGAACATTTGCAGCATCGAAAATTATGTTTTCTAACTGGTTTCAAGTGATGATTTGTAGGCCCCAAAAGTTTTACTAAAGCAGTTGTTTTAATCTAGTTCTGTAAATGGATTTAAACCAACTGGGTAGCCACTGGCTGACAGTGCTATCTTTGATCTATCCTTTAAACTTTGATTGTAAAGCAAAATATAGTCTTTCAATATTCACTCATATTTTTTTATTAAATGCAGTTTAAAAACATACTGAACCACAGAGGTAATGCCACCAGGTAATTAACTTTTTTAAGATTTTTGTATTCCGTATCAATTGTAAAAATGTGTTTGTAAAAATCTGAGAGGAAACATATTTGTAAACACAATTTACATAAAATTCTATTTCACATAAAAAGGACATGGAAGTGTTGGAACAAGTCCAGAGGAGGGCCATGAGGATGATCAGGGAACTGGAGCATCTCCCATACAAGGACAGGCTGAGAAAGTTGGGGCAGTTCAGCCTGGGGAAGAGAAGGCTGTGTGGAGACCTCATAGCAGCCTTCCAGTATCTGAAGGGGGCCTACAGGGATGCTGGGGAGGGACTCTTCATTAGGGACTGTAGTGATAGGACAAGGGGTAATGGGTTCAAACTTAAACAGGGGAGGTTTAGATTGGATATAAGGAAGAAATTCTTTCCTGTTAAGGTGGTGAGGCACTGGAATGGGTTGCCCGAGGAAGTTGTGAGTGTTCCATCCCTGGTGGTGTTCAAGGCCAGGTTGGATGAAGCCTTGGGTGGCATGGTTTAGTGTGGGGTGTCCCTGCTTATGGCAGTGGGGTTGGAACTAGATGACCTTAAGGTCCTTTCCAACCCTAACTATTCTATGATTCTAATTTAGTTTTCTGGTGTTATAATGCCTTAGAAACTTGATTTTGCAGTGATTCAGATGTATGCCATCCTGGCTAGTTCCATCTGGTTTTCCTAAAATCCAGTCACATACTCACTTTGCAGCTTTAAACCTTTACGTTTCACCAGAAGACTTTTCTGCTAGCACAGACAAAAGCACCCAACCCACTCCCCGCCTTTATAAGTGAGTTCTCTTTTGCCTTGGAGCTACCTGGTTCATTATAAGAATGATAGATTTTGCAAAGCAAAGTTGTAAAAACCTTTATGGAAGCATTAAACAGATCTTGGGCTAATGCATTATTAAAGAAAAGTTCACCTAATGTGCAAAGCAGAAGACAGGTCTTTAACTTCATTTCAGTCCTCAACAATGAATGGGGCCAGTACCATCTGAGCTAGGCAGTATGATTAGTTATTACTAGTATTACTAGTTAGACACAAAACCTTGTGTAACTGAAGATTTCACTGTTGTCTTCTGCGAACTGAAAGATACGCAGCACTTCTGTTTGTGTAGAACATTTGTCTCTTGAAATTTTTCATTTTTTCACTTTTTTCATTTTCTTCCTTTCATTCAGTATATTATTATTCTTTGAATAACTAGTTGAATTTGAGAGCAATTTTCTTGATACTGTGCAAAACTGGACAATAGCTGCTAAACTACATATAGTATTGTATTTCTAACAGATCACACTATAATAGAGAGACTCAGAGAAACTCATTTGTAAAATAAATTTGAAATAGACTTTGAGTACTGTTTATACCATTCCCTATATAAATGGGGGAAGAAAAGCTCTGTAAAATCCATAGTCTGTTCACTGTATGCTGGCATTCAAGGATTTAATTTCAAATACCCCTGCACTCTGTTCCAGGGATGAAAGCCAATCCCTCTTTATCTCACCTAGATCAAACCTTCATTCATCACTCTACTGCAACACAGCTATATAGATTTCAATGCCTTAAGAGCCTTCTGTGGTCACTGAAAGGGAGCCAGTTTTAGTCCTTTATGAAAGGAAGGCTAGCTAATTAATTAAGATGAAAGAAAGGCATGTGTTACTTCTCCATCTACTACAGACTTTATAGGTCAAAGGTGCATGGAGACGTTTGCATGTTGAGATTTATAATTCTGAAACAAAAGTTTAACAAAATTGAAATACCCAAGCAATTCTTTGTGCATACCTGAAATACCCAGAAAACTGCCTGCTTTTCTGTTTTCAGTATATTGCAATACCACATTTCTAAGAACTGCTGCATGCAGAGCCTAGTCTCTTTTATTATTCTACATACTATCCTCTGTTATGGAAGCAGTATCTCTCTTTGATATGTATGAGGCTTTACAGACTAAAAATGTGATTCTCCATCACCTGACACCTCTACTGTAATTATTTAAATAGTCCAGAGAATCAGGGAATTAGGCCTGGTGATAAAATTTCAAAAGGTAACTATGCCCAACGATGACAAAGAAACTGATTCAGAAAGCTTAAATTTGGAAAAAGAATAAAATCTTGATTTAGACTTAAACTGCAGCTATTTCTTGATAAAAATTGTATGCCTGTCTGAGGCTGGAAAATACCAGTTGCTTAGGAAGGACACTGAACAGCACACAACAGGGAACTTGAGGAAAGAGCACAATTATCTAATTTAACTGATCGTTAGCTGACCATGGAGTTAGCACAGGATTCATTCACCAAACAGATGTAGGGGTTAATTTATCAATGCAATGGACTAGTGACCACATATGCCCACTCCAGTTGGGCACACATGAGTTCTCAAGGTTCTAAGTACAGAAGTCAACAGCTCCCTATCATCTTTTTGAGCTGGTTTATCCAGTATTTTTAAATACCTTTTTTTGTGAGCCAGTTTTGAGTACAACTATAATTGTGGTTTAGTTCAGATCTGGATCACACTTTGGAGGAGCACTTTGGTTCACATGGTACAGCTGTCTTGAAATGCATGGGCCAGGTTTGTTTTAGCAAACCATGAGCTCTCCAGCTGCTGATAGGCAGTTTACAGAACATGACCACAGGTGCTCATTGTAACTTCTAAAATGCTTACAGCTGGGATGCTATATCCTCAGCACTAACAATTTCACTTCCTGACACACTCTAATCGGACTGCATCACTTGCTATTGAAGAAGGAAAGATTGTATTTAAATACATAGAGGCATTCAGTGTATTTGCAGCAGAAATAAAAAGTCAAAGTAACAAAGATACCATCTTGTCAAACCGACTGTCCCTTCATACCTATGACAAGGATAATTTTTGGCCGAGGTCTTGCAGGATCAAATACATCGTACTCCTCAATTAGCTCAGCAGTTTCGGAGAGGTCGGTGTCACTCTCTATGGAAAACTGTTGGATTGGAGGGAGACGGTCATACCGTCGGTACGGGAAGTTTGAATTATCAGGCATCACTGTAAAACAATAAGATAAACAGGGAATTGTGTGGAAATACACAAAATCTATTGTGCACACAGATCTAAATAGGTATAATAAGCATAAATATCTCCTAATTTTACAATGTGCTTGCTCTTACTGTAGTAAATATCCCTTGCCTCTATTTAGCTGATTTATTACACTGGAAGAACTAGAAGACAGTTTTGTTTGATGTTTCTTTAAGAGTACATAAACTTTTCTGTTGAGATCTGCCTGTAGCACCCCAAGTTCAGCTGTGGCTTCTGAGAAGAAAAGCCTTGTATTGTGCCAGTAACCTGTACTACTAAGCAGAACTCTTCTGGTGATACATGTTGTGCAGAGAGATAGAGACAGTATTCTTGCTAATTATTTTAATGAAATGCTGGATGGCAAGGAAGAATAACTATGGCAACTGAGACATGAGCTAATTACTCTTTGTTAACATTGCAAATAAAATAATTACAGGTAGTGGTACAGCATTTGCTTCCATTTTCTGAGATGCACCTTTTTCTGTAAGTTTATCATTAACACTGTACTTTTTAAATTAGCACATAGCTCCCATATAAACTAGAAAAACAACCTAGTGTAACTGCATTTAAGTAAGTATGTACATCATCAATGAGAACCAGCTAAAGATATAAGCCAAGTGCAGAGTCAACTTTACCCCTATCTTTGCAAATGTTTTAGGGGGGATACAAGAAATCCCTCCACTACTGTGTTAAACATTCACACTGCAAATATCTGTAATTAGGCTGCAAAAGACTACAATTTCCTCTCCTGCATAGCATCCGGTATGGAGGAGAAAAGCAAACACCAAAACTGAAGGAAACAGAATCCTTGAATCCTTTGCCTAAGGAAAATCAGAATGAAGCATGATCGGGTATACAACTAAATATAAAGTAATTTAGTAGTGGATGTAAAACCACCCACAGTGCAAGAAATACAATATTTTTTATATTTAATACATTACCATTTCTGAAAAAAGACCTCCTGGGTTGTCCTCCATTGAGTGGAGGCAGGGTCTTCTTTTCTGGGCTGACAAAAGTGTCCCATTTCACTTTTTCTGGCCCTCCAAGCTCTTTCACTTTCTGCAAACAGCTTTCCAAATATTCAATTGGGTCATCAGGTTTGTAACACATTAATCCATTCAACAGGCTCTGCAACATAAGATCAGAAATACACACTATAATGATAGGTGCCAGGAAAAAACAAGCACTTTGACTTTACACAGAGAAACCCCATATTCCTTGTACATTCAGACTCTCCATTTCAAGCAAATGTGTGAGAGTGAGGCCTGTTTGGTTTGATTTGGCAATGTCACAAAAGTGATTCAGACAGGAAGCTCGCACCTTTGTCTTTATATTTGCCTCTTTACACTGTGATCAAACCTGAAAATAGTAAAAAGTTCCCTACTTTTTCCTTAGAACTACACCTGGCAAATCTACACATTGGCAATGCACAAGCCAGCCTCAAAAGTTACATACTCTCTGTAACCTACTACACCACTAGAATATATCTTTTCCTTAAAGACCAGTGCACCCACAAGTATCTTATCTTTATTCTTGATTCAACACTTAAATGAAAAATCAAGAGAAATACTCAAATTTCATCTTGATCAGTATAAGGGGAAAAACCCAAACCCCAACCCCAAAGTTCATAGGTGCTGCCAGATCTAATTGACAAGATATTCCCAGCCACTAGAACACCCTATGTTATGAATTCTGCACTAGTCACACCTATGAGCATTATCTGGAGTGCAAAAGAAGGAAGGAATGTCAGGCCCTCCTCTGACGCACAGTAATTGATTTTTCTTGACAAAGTGATACATAAGTCATCATCTCACCTCTCCACAAGATAACTGCATCTAACCTCTTAACAATGTCTTTCAGGGTGACTTCTGTTCCTTTGCGCTATTACTAAATTTTGTGCAAATAGACCTAAGGGTCACAGTTGGCATTTTAATAAATATCTCCAGTTCAGGATTTCCTCAGTGCCTTGTTATCTACACTTTATACAGTACTTATTACTTACACACATTTAAATTTATAAAATAGGATGTTATTCCTATACACCTCTGCCCTTACCACACTACTTAACTGATGGCAGCAACTACCCATCTATTTCTGCAGATGTGCACTGATTTTTAAAAACTGCTAGATTGAGCGTTAAGCCTCTACAGAAAACCAGTTCTGTCTGCATCTCCCGTTAAACCATTCACATTCTAAACGCTGTAGTAAAACATTAGCATGGTGCATGTCCTGTAATTTTCAAATACATAAAAAGATGTCTTTTTCAGAACAGAGCAGGGAAAACACGTAAGCGTCTCTCTGTATGTGTTTTACATAGATGGGAGGATGTCTGCTTAGGAACAAAATAAATCAACACTGCACAGAGAAGTAATTATCAACCATGAGCAGCAGGTAACTTGTCGGAAGCCAGACCAACCCTCACTGAGCAGTTGTGCGGTTTTTTTCTTCCTCCAGACCCATGAAAACCTGGAGAAAACCTGGCAGACGCCCCCCGCCCGCATTCCTCGGCGGTCCTTTGCCTTGCGGACACACAAGTTCTCTGCCTCCCCGGGCTCTGGAGGAGAGCAGACCGCAGCGCCGCGCCGGGTGCGGCCGCCCGGCTCCCCGTGCGACCGCGGAGGCTCCGTGCAGCAGGCAGGGAGCAACCGCTCCCCTCCGGCTCCGCGGCCGCAGCCCCCACCCCGGGATCCGCGCTTCCCGGCAGCGCCCCCCGCCCCTCCGCGGCGCGGTTCCTCGCGCAATGTACGCGCGCCCTAGCCCCTGGCTCCTCCGTCCTTCCAGCCACCTTCAGCCCACGGCCCGCCGCGGAGTCCCAGCGCAGAGCACCCGCCCCCCCCCGACGGGGCGAAAGATGCTCACCCCGCCGCCTCGCCTACCTCGAAAAGCTGCGGGATCTCCCTGCGGGCCAGATACTCCTTCGCCTCACCGGCGCTCATACCGCCGGCCGGGCACGCCGGGGGCCAGCGGGGCTCGGGTGGGCAGCGCCGAGCCCCGGCACGGCGCGGCGGTGCAATGCGGGAGCCTCGGGAAGGCTTCCGCGGGCGAGCCGGGGCGGGGAGAGGAGGAAGGCAGAGGCTGCCCGCCTCCCCGTCCCCGCTGCACGGAGGGAGAGGGAGCGCGTTTTCTCCCCGCGGGAAGCAAGAGCGTGCGCAGGCTGCCGGGGAAAGTTTCTGGGTGTGCCGGCGGTGAGGGGGCCGAACCTGGCTGCGAGGCGCGGGCAGGGTGCCCCAGAGTAGAGCGGCCACCCCCCGGGAGGCCCCGGCTGCCTCTGATGCTCTGAAACGCGCCCCGCACGCCGGCAGTGTGTGGCAGCACTGCGGAGAGGGCTGGGCACGGGCGTAGTGCTGGGGAGGTGGTGGAAGCTTCCCCGTTCACAGAGGTCTCTGCCCTTGGCATCGTTTTTTTGGCGTCTGGAAGAGTGAGGCATTTTGTATGCTTTGGACTGGTAAAAGGCCATGAGCTATGATCACTCCTGAGAATCTATGACCTGTGATCACCGGGTCACAGGATGAGACCTGAAGACATCTCTGGTCCAACCTTCTGAGCACAGGGCAGTTCTTGAGGTCAGAGCAGGTTGTTCAGAGCTTTATCTAGTCTCATCTTGCAGAACCTCCAAGGATGGAAACTGCATCTGGATGTACTCTGGACAACCCACACTTGGCTGGCATTTTGGTGAAAAAGGGTTTTCTTATATGCATTTAGCATTGTCCTTGTCTCAATTTGCCTCTTGCCCACCATTGCACCGCTGTGAAGAGTTTTGCTCCATCTCCGTAATATTTTTCATAGGCTTTAGAGAGCTGCTCTCTAAAGAGAGAGCTGCTCCTTTCTAAGCCTGCCACAGCCTTAGTAAGCCCAGTGTCTTCAACCTCTTTGCAAGGGCATCTTCGTGGCTATCCACTCAACCCACTCCAGTTCATTAACATCTCTCTTTCACTGGGAATCCCCAAATGGGATGTCTTAGCCTAGATGTGCTCTGCAAAGGTGCTAAATAAGGGTAGCTTCTGTGATACTTTGTAGCATACTGGAAGTCTGAGTAGATTTGTTCAGTTGCTTAATTGTCCTATATCAAGCCTAATCATAGAATGGTAAGGTTTGGTTTGGAAGGAACCTTAAAGATCATTTAGTTCCAACCCCTCTGCTGTGGGCAGGGACACTTTCCACTAGACCAGGTTGCTCCAAGCCCTGTCCAATCTGGCCTTGATGGGCCAGCTACAGCTTCTCTGGGCAACCTGTGCCAGTGCCTCACTACCCTCATAGTGAGGATTTTTTTTTTGGCTAATATCTAATATAAATCTCCCCTCTTGATGTTCCAATTAGATTTTAATTTTGTTGAGTATCTTTTCTAACACAACATCCATCTCATTTCACTGATGCACACCCTAATAGAAATAGGTTACATAAGTGCAAGCCTATGAACAATAGTGAGCAACTGCTTCCCACACCTTGGTATTTTTCAGACATAGGATAGGTCTTCTCAGGATTCTTTTAAGAAGCTTCTCCCCCTTGTATGTGAATTGTGGACCAATATCAGTTGGCAAGTTTTTCTCAGCTGCAGCTATGTACCTTGTTTTGCTGCTTCTGTAATTAAACTGCCCTCTTTTTGACTCTGCCCTGCCTCCAGTTTTTTATGTAGACACTGTCCTTTCTAGTGAAGAGACTTCCAGCCCTTGTTCATTCCCCGAACTGCCAAATGCTGCTGCAGGGGCAGTCCCACCATCTGACAAATTGGACTGGAGGGTTTTCCAAGTCATCCAGCTACTCCCAGAATCCTCCACTCAAAGGGCAGCCACTAACACCCGTTTGCAGCAGCCCACTGATGGATGGCCCACTCTCCAATTCACCTAGAGTATCTCTGGAAAGCAGCTTGTATTAGGCAGTTTAAGATCCTTTCCAGCCTCACTTTTTATGAATCCAGTGCTGTCTACTTAGGGAAACTGCAGTAATGTATCACTGAACTGGCCCTTCTCTTAAGTTTAAGGCTGACTTTAGTTTTCACTGGAGAGTTTAGCCAGCATTCATCTGCAGTCTTTCTCGTCCTCCCATGAACTCTGGATGTGGCTTTAACTCTACTTTCCCTTTCTAAGATTTTAATATATCCAAATGTAAATTCATTGAAGAGCACAGCATCTTAATTTTGATTGAGTAAAAAATAGAGCAGTCTCTAATGTCCTAATCAAAAGATTCAAGATCAAATTGTTTTTAAAAGACTTTAAGTGAAACTCGACAGAGGAAGTTTGAATTAAATAGGTATTTTCTTAAAATAAGATCTTTCCTTAGGAAGACTAATGGAAGATGCCACTCTGTTTGGGAAGACAGAGCTGTGGGTTTGGCATTTTGTGGGTTTATTTTTTTTTATTTTTTTTTTTTAATTTTGTAGAATAAAACATCAGCTCTATTATTACTGACTCAGCCAAATTGCATTTACAGGCCTTCAGCATATATATATTTTATATATTCACTGCTTAGGGGGTAAATTAGTAGCTCATCCAATGTCCTGGATTGATAGGGAAAAGTATTCCCTTTTACATGCTTTCAATGGCATCTTCCCCAGGAATGTGAAAATATTTTGTGTAAAGTCTTGTCTGATATGTTTCAGTTTTGCTGCAGGCTCTCAGGCACTTTGCTCAGTCAGATAACACTAACAGAAAATACAAATTCTGGCTGTTCTGCTATGAAACTGTTCTCCTTATGCACATTTAAATTATTGTTTCAAAAAAAGAGTGGTTTTGAGCTCATGTGATTTTTGTTGCACCAAAATCTATGTTGCAGAAGTTACTGCCTCAGAAAAAAGATGGCCATTTAGGAAATCTGTCAGAATGACTGTATAAAGTGTATTTGGAAAGGATACTTTTTTTTGGATCTAAAAATACGGCATTTCCTTCTGGAAGTAATTTGTTATGAGTTTGCCTTTGGCAAAATCTTTGTATTGAAACAGGGTCACAGGTGGATGCTTCTCAAAGGCCCTGAAGAACATCAGCAGCAAAGGACTGAGAATATATTAAGTTGGCATGCAAAGTGGGTTATTTGTGATACTTATTTCAAGCATGTAGGTAAGGTAAAGGCAGCTGTTAGGTTAGCTCATTGTCATTTAACAGTATCTCATCAAATGGAAATGAAGTAGTTTTATTGCTTTGGAAAATGACACAGGATGCAAAAAAAGTCCACATAAATGAGATCATGGAATTGAACTCCAGAGCACTGCCCATTCCTGAAGGTACAGCATCTCTTCATGTTTCTGGGGTGAGACTGAAGGATCAGTTTGGTTGTACTTCTATCACTTACTGTCTCTTCTGGTGAAGAACCTACACTTTCAAGAACAAAAATTTGCAATCAAAATGATAACATTTCTGGAAATTCATCTTGAAAACTTTTTTATGGATCCTGTACCACTAAGTTGGTTCCATTCTCATTCTTGTTGGTGCCTCCAGTAACTACATGACGCTGAACTAATAGGAAATTAGTATGGGACCAGCTGGAACATGCTGTTCTGGGCCTTCTCTTCTTGGTTAAACCAATTACCTAACACCCATAGCCTCCCATCGAAGCTAATTAGGTTCTGTGTTTTCAAAAATCACTTCAGAATCCCCCAGTATTTTATGAGTCTTCTATTTTTTTTGTCTAGTGCCTGCTCAAGCACTAGTGGCTGGCATTTTTCACACAAGCTGCTACTCTGCTACCTTCATTAAATAGGAAGCGATGCCCTTGGATTGCTGTGCTTTCACAGGCTGGTGCAAAGTACATGAACAGCCTGAGTTTGTAGATTCTGTAACAAAAACAATTATCTGTAGCCTTTTTAATAGAATATGATGAATTACATGCTTCTTATGCAGAAATAATATGCATTTTAGTGTAAATGCAGAACTTATTTGCAGCCCTGTATTTTGCCTAGTGTGGTATAAATTCAGCCAAGACTGCTGAAATGATGTTTTCATTTTAATGAGAAACCTGTTTCTGAACTCTTTTGCTATGGTGCTGTTAATGCTTTTTTGCTTAAGTTGCTGTTTACCCCCTCCCTTTTTAAACATTTTTATTTTTTTTTTTTTACTTTTCTACTCAGAGTTACACGTTACTGAAGTGAATTAAATCACCAATGGAAAGGTTGTGAAAACTCTACCTAGAAAAATCTATTCTCTGGCTCTGTTTTTCAGTGAGCCCCAGAACTGCCACTTGATGTAACTTTTGAGGACACCAGGATGAATAAAACCTGGGATGGGATAAATTGTGCTGTTTAAAAGTTTGAGGATCAAATGTTGATTAACATTTCAATATAAGAAAAAAAATTAAAAAATGCCATAATCAAGTCACTGTTAAGCTTTGTTTTGATAAACTGAATAGCTGTAGCTTTTAGTTTCCAATTACAGTGTAATCATTCTTGAGACCCTTCCCTGAACAATTTCCGATTTATCAACAGGCATTTTAAGCAAAGGCATTAACCAGAACACACTGTTCCAGAAATGGTCACACCAGTGCCAGGTACTGTTGTGACTGAGCCCGTGTATAACACCCTCATTTTGTTGTTTTCATGCTGACAGACTGAGTTTGTTGTGATGGTGTTCACCTTCAGCTGGTTACCTAGCAGACCTCCAGCAGCTCTGCTTTCCACTCGGTTTTCTCACATAGATTCCTGCACTCTAGGATCAACACCTGCTTTTTATTCCTTTACGTATGACTTCATATGTTTGCTTGCAGCCAATCTACCAAGAAAGCAGCATGCTCAGTAGCAATGAGCTGTCCCCTTCCTGAGTTGCCACTTTATTCTCTGCCAGTGGTACCAGTGATTTTTTTTTTTAATCAATAGAACTGTTATAGAGCACACAACCAAAACACAGCTCCTGAGGGACCAAACCCCAGTATTTTCCATTTACACTTCATTTTTGAGACCACTGAATCATGATATATATGTGCATTAATTTTGAGTCACTCAGCTTTCCTAAACAAAATATCCTGCAGCACTAAGTAGGTATCACCAGAACAACACTTTTAAATTCATCAGCCAAAACAAACCTTCTTGAACAAGTATCGGTGAATAGATGTGAGAGGATCATAGACTCAGAGAATGGGTTGGATCTATGCTCAAAAAATGGCATTGACTAGAATGAATTAAATTCCATATAAACTATATTCTGGTACATTCTTACCAGTTCTGTTTTTTTTCACTAAGTTCCATCTCAGATGGACAGGCCCAGAACTCCCTGTGCCAGCATCCTTTTAAAATACTGGTCTCATATATTCCCAGAATGCAAATATTTCAAGGATTCTTACAGGCCTGGAATGTCTTTTCCAGCTGTTTTAAAAATCCGATACAAATTATCCAAATATGCAGGTTTACTCAGTCATTGTTAGTGGCTACTATTTATAAAACTTTCCTAACTACCTACTTGTAATGGAGAATGTTTCACCATTATCCCATTGTATAATTGCATCACCTGATTATTTCTCTGTATACAGAACAGAAATGTTTTGCAGAGTCATATAACTTTTGTTATATCCATACAAACATATTCCAGTAATATTATTAGGATCTTTCTCTTTCATTCAGAAAAACAGTTCTTTTAACTGCTGTTCTGCCAGTCTGACCATTGGGGTTTATGTAATCTGATTTCCTTTCTCAATTTTTACAGTTCTTAAATCTCTCACATATATTCCTTACAGCTTCTAGTATTTGTTATAGATGTTATTCTTATGCATCTTTGTTTTCAAGCCAAATTGCTTTTTAATCAGTGCTATCTTCCTGTTATTTCTTTTTGAGTCATAGGTTGTTAGTACATCAGCTGTTCTGAGGCATTTCTTAAATAATTCCAAAATACCATGCTTATTTTTCCATTTAAATCTTCATTCTTGATCTGACTTATAATAATTAGATATTATGAGAATATGGTACAGGCATTATGTAACTTAATAAATTCAAGGTTACCACCACAGGAAATCCTTAAACCTCTGAGAGTTGAAAGGCAGGAGATCCTGTAGAGGTTTTCCCTATTTTAACTCAGTCTCTAAGATGGTTGGTCACAACTGGTGAGAACACAGATAGGGGCTCACACAGACTTTGTAATCAATCCATTACAGCTTCTTGATGCTTTTTTGCTTTTATTTTATGCCAACTAAAATTAAATATCCTGCCCTGAAGTGTTACAGAAATTGCTTTTAGGAAGGATTATTTTATTTTCCTCAGTCACCATTTCTCAGTAACTAATTAATGAACACCCTGAGTCATTTAATGCTAAATTTTCAACAACTTAGAAATGCTGTGCTATTTTTTTCCAATAAAGTCTTAATTCCTTTGTCTTTTCATCCTAAGGATCCAACCATAGATTTTAAGGTTCTAATCTGTCTCCAAATAATAGTGTCAATAAAGCAATTTCAGTTCATCTTGTTTAATCTTTATGAACTAAGGAAATGCAGGTTGCTGTAGGGGAAAAAAAAAAAAGACAAAAACAACACAAAGAAACACAGCAGAATTCTGTTAATAAAATAGGCTTGAACTAAAAAATGACTTGTGGGTGGTGGTGGTGGGAACAGAAAAAGAATTCAAGCACAGCTATTAAACTTTGTCTTGGGAACCCTATGGAGCCTAAGATCATTAAAAAATATGAGTCTCTGTTACTTATCATTTGGGATTTATTTCAGTGTTATAATGGACAAGCACCTTGCAGCATTATTTCTATAACCTGTTACTCAGTCATACAGTGAAAATCTTCCCTACTTGAAAATCACCTTGATACAAAGTACAGGTCTTGAAAAGATAAGCTATTTATTTTTTATATAGTAAACTAAATGAATTGACAGTAATGCCAGCTTCCCATATAAGGGGCTTAGAAGAGTCGTATCATGATTTCAGGAATTGTTCACACTGAGAAACCTTCAGCATTTTCTAGTACTTGTATCTTTACACTGGCACAATACATTGTGATGTCAAGTCATGGGGAAAAAGGTGCAAGTTAATTTGATGTGACTTTTTTTTTACTGATGGTCAGGAAGGATTCTTGACAGGACTTTTGTTTCACTGTACTCAAAAGGAGTCAGTTTTGGCCAGGCTGTACATGTATGCTAGAGAATAAAATTAAAATAAAAAATAAATAAAAATTCTTGGTTTGTTACATGGCAAATTTTTTTACTTGTTTATATTTAGGATTTACAATGCGTTAGTGTTGGTGCTTGCTCTTGCTGACATCTATCATGGCAATAACTAGTGCTCTGGTTAAAGCTAAGAGTCACCAATTTCCATATTCACTGTATATTCAGTATATTGCCACACAGCAGTAGCTGTCAAAATCTCAGTTAGAAACTGGTGTTCGTTGTTTTGTTGCTAAAGAACTTAGTTTTGTTAGAGCTCTGTTTGTTTTTCATATTTCATAATGAAGTGGGAAATGACTGTCCAAACCCCCTTTTCCATTCTGTGAATGCTGTCACTTAGGCAGGTATTGGCTCACAACTCTGAATTCTCTTGTAAGGAACACATTTTTTTTTGTCAGGGAAGTATTAATTTTGATTGAGGTAAGTTGTTTTTCAGTGAGCTAGGGTTCTTGAACTCATCAGTTTAACTTTTTGTTCTTGGATCACGAATTGAATAGAATGCAACATATAATTAGATAAAAATCAGAATATAGAACAAGGGCTAGATAAAGAAACTGCATCTTAAGACACAATAAGATTAGTTGAGAGACATGAGAGAAACTGGCAAATGTTTTAGTAATGAAAATGTTTTAATGTTAATTCAAAATTTATTCTTTCTGCTGACATACAAGAACACTGCCTGGATTCAGTCACCAACTTCAGTGAATGCTTTCTTGACAGTATAACAAATGAGAATTGGATCAAACACCTGTTTTCAGTAGAAGATGACACCCTGCCAGATGGCTTATTAGCAAATACAACAGAACAGTTGATGAAACTGTCACGTGATGGTTGAACTTGAACTCAGATTCAACAAAGCATGGGTTGAAAACTTACAGCTAAATGGAAGAGTTTAGCCTGATACTGAATACTTTTCAACATCTGAAATTACTGATGATCATCAGCACTTCTTGAATCATCAAGACATTTTTTTCCCATCATTCTATCCGATAAAACTAAGTAGTTGTTCCGCTGCAGTGGTGAAGAGGAGCCTTGGCCTTGTCTTATTAGTAGCTCTTAAAAGATGCAGCAATTGTGTTCTGGAAAGAAAACAGACCCTGGTAGGGTGCTGGAGTCATGACCCAAGGCAGGGTTCAGGAGAAGCTCATTAAGGATAACTGTTTTCAGTTCTGCTCCTCTGTGAACTCACTGTCTCAAGAGGCAGGTTACTATAAAATGACACAGCTGTACAAGGGACAAACTGTGTGCCTGTGGCTTTCATATTTATTCATAAATGTTCAGAGACAAAAACTCAACAAGCTGACTCTTGTGTATTTGGAAAAGTGACTACTTGCTTCAAATGTTTTTTCTTGTACATCCTGATCTTCATGGGTTCATGAAGCAAGGCCTGTCAGTATCTTTTAGCTCCTTTTATCCAAGTCATCTCATAAAACTGCAGTCACTAATATGATCCTTGCCCTGATTTATTAAAAATTTAAAAGTATGGCTGTCTTGAAGTTTACAGTCTTAAAAATGTCTTTTGCAGCTTTCAGACTACACTGCAGCAGTGAGAAACCAAGATGTTAATAACTTTACCATGTGTTTGAATACTTTGTATCTGATACACCAGAAATGAATTTGTTACCAATAACACCAAGCAAGTTTGGTTTTTTTCTTACTTTTTTTAAAGGTGAAGCTGTACAAAAAATGGATCAGATTCAGGCATTTTTCTAGCCTTTACAGTAGTTTCTTTTGTTGCTATCTCATAGCTGAGTTGGTACTTTTGGGAGAGATTTGCATATTCAAAGAGCTCTTAAATTATTTTTTCTCTGCATTATACAGTTACATCACCTCTGCACCAGTTTTGGACAGAATTTTTTAGATTACCCCATAATGTAGCTGACATTTTATTGTTCTATAGAAGTTGATTGACAATAAATGCTGTTCTACTGAATTTTCCTGGCTTTCTGCTGAAAGTTTTTATTCCCTCAGCCTTTGGGCGAGGGAAAAGAGAATCACGACTTCCAGAGGTAGACTACAGTTTCCTAGCTGACTTCTTCTATGGAAACAGCATTATGAGCAATTTCTGGGAAAAAGATTGATTTTACCATTCAATACTACTAATACACACACAGACATACTCCCTTTCCAAAACAAATTTTTCATTTATGAATCTATGAAGATCTCCTCTGAGAGTGAGAACACATTTCGTTTCTAGAATTCAGTGCAGATAAATGGCCTAATGGATGACTTTATTTCACAAAAGGATTTAAAAACTAATATAGCAATTTTAGATCATCATTACTAGATACAAAATTACTGTAGGAAATGGAAAAGATGACTTACACTGTTCTGGTTTCTAGATGTGATATAAGGCAGGCAAAATACGTTCAGCCTCCTTAATTTTAAACACTTTTAGAATCTCATGATAAAAATCTATCCATGGAAAAGAATCTGTATTAAAAATGCTTCTCATAACATAGTAATATATAACAATGAAAAAAAAAATTGAAATTGTTTTCCTTATCTTGCCGAAATAAGCACGCAAACAGAATCAGATGAAAGAGTAAAAATGACTAAACAGTAGGAACACCCCAAATTTTTAATAGTGTTTGAAGTATCCTGGTTTCAAGATGATATCAAATTAACACTGGATGCTTTCAGACCCTCCAGTAAGAGGTGCTGTACAGCTGCAAAGTCTTTATTATTTTCATATTTAACAAAGTTAAATAATTATAATCCTTATTTCAAAGCTAAGTAGCAAGGAAATTTATGTAACCTTGAACTCATATTGTGATTTTCATGGCATTATCCTGAAAAGATTAATCTTAGTTCATTCTTAATTTGTTCTTTAAAATATTGTTTGTGAAACTTCAATCTGAATTCTTGCAGTCCACAAATAGACCACACACTTCTGTACCTGGTAAATATGTATTATTTTCATGAGATATATATGTATAGAATAGTTAGGGTTGGAAAGGACCTTAAGATCATCTAGTTCCAACCCCACTGCCATAAGCAGGGACGCCTCACACTAAACCATGCCATGCAAGGCTTCATCCAATCTGGCCTTGAACACTGCCAGGAATGGAGCACTCACAACCTCCCTCGGCAACCCATTCCAGTGCCTCACCACACTAACAGGAAAGAATTTCTTCCTTATATCCAATCTAAACCTCTCCTGTTTAAGTTTGAACCCGTTACCCCTTGTCCTATCACTACAGTCCCTAATGAAGAGTCCCTCCCCAGCATCCCTATAGGCCCCCTTCAGATACTGGAAGGCTGCTATGAGGTCTCCATGCAGCCTTCTATTCCTCAGGCTGAACAGTCCCAACTTTCTCAACCTGTCTTCATATGGGAGATGCTCCAGTCCCCTGATCATCCTCGTGGCCCTCCTCTGCACTTGTTCCAACAGCTCCATGTCCTTTTTCCGTTGAGGACACCAGAACTGCACACAATGCTCCAAGTGAGGTCTCAACGAGTGCAGAGTAGAGAGGCAGGATCACCTCCTTCGACCTGCTGGTCATGCTCCTTTTGATGCAGCCCAGGATACGGTTGCTTTCTGGGCTGCAAGCACACACTGCAGTCGGCTCACGTTCATATTCTCATCGACCACCATCCCCAAGTCCTTCTCCACAGGGCTGCTCTGAATCTCCTCTTTGCCCAACCTGTAGCTGTGCCTGGGATTGCTCCGACCCCGGTGTAGGACCTTGCACTTGGCATGGCTGAACTTCATGAGGTTGGCATCAGCCCACCTCACAAGTGTGTCCAGGTCCCTCTGGATGGCATTCCTTCCCTCCAGCATATCCACTGAACCACACCGCTTGGTGTCATTAGCAAACTTGCTGAGGGTGCACTCAATCCCACTGTCTATGTCAACAACAAAGTAATATGAACATATAGCTGAAATGTATGATAATTTTTTTCTAGCATTTACAGAATGTTATAATGAAAGAATTTTTGTTTAAGGAAATCTTTGATAACCTTCAGAAAGTTAAGAGTGAAGGAAGGTGATTTTCGCTGAGATAATACCTTTGCAAATGTATCCATTAAGGCACTGATTTTTTGAAACTGATTGACTGATGGGTGCCTTTTCCCCATATAAAAATTGAATGAGCATGTAAATTTGAATGCATATCTTAAAATGTAAAGATTTATTTACCACAGTAAATACAGCTTTTACATTTTTGTGTAATACATATTTAGCACCTGAAACAGTTTGTTCGGGTCATAGAACACAACAGATACCTAGAAATGACAGGCACATATTCATGTGTTGGTAACTCCTGTATCACTGGGACTTCTTCTTTTCTTAATGGTCTCTTTTGGTTAGAAAAATCTCATCAGGATACAATCCTTAAGACAAAGATAAAGTCAGGTAAAAATAAAGCATTTGGATTTTTATTTTTTTTTTTACTGATGACAGTTGCAAAATGACATAGAAAAGCATACAGATTTTGAAACACTACATTCTCTCCTAGGCAGCTCTCCTCAGTTTCCACAGTATCCTTATCAACTTAAGCTTTTGGCTTCAGTTTGGCTTTTAAGAAAGAAACTATCTGGAGGATTGCCTAGCCACCAGTTTACTTTCTTGCTGAATGCGATGTTTGGTTTCATCCAGACTTTCTGCTTAGTAATAACCCATTTAATTTTTTAAGTAGAATTCCACCTTGCACTGAGTGCCAGCACTGTAATGGTAAACAGGCCTTTTACTGACCTTCTGCACAGAAAAGAATTTCAGCAAGCCTGAACTTTTATAAATCATAGCAAAATCTGGCTCCCAAGCATCATGATTTCAATTTAAGAAATCCTTCTGGCACTTCTACTTGGGAACAGCTTCCAGTAAATATGCTCAAACAGGTACTTTTAATTTCAAAGGGCAGAGAGTTAGAATTTATAATGTGAAGGATACACCATGCTTAGTTCAGCATGAGTTTTTTCCACCTGATCCATAGCAGCTTTTACAGTATCCTGCTAAATGAAGCTAAAGAAGGAACCAAAAGCTCTGGTTTACACAGTTTCAGAAGGAAACAAAAGCTCTGTTTTACACAGTTTCAGAAGGAACCAAAAGTTCTGTTTTACACAGTTTCAGTAGTAAGAGAAATTATAAGGGGTTTCTGATCCATTGCCATTTTTTTCACAGCTACTCTAAAAAGGATAAGTGAGCTTTTGTATAAAAATGCTTTGGGTTGTTTTGACTTTCTACCCCAAAACTCCTGCAAAAAAAACCCAGAAATAACCAGGCATATTTACTTCTAAAAAAATTAAGTTGTTCCCTCCATTGAGAATATTTCTTTAGAAGTCTTAATAGCTTATCTTTGGATTTGTTTTAGATTTTGCTTCCTGAGTGCAAACTAATGAGTTCTAATAGAATTTCAGTACTCATCACACAGTGATCTACGTAAGCTTTCCTGGCAATTTACTGGATTCAGTTTCAGTTAGTGTTCAAGTATTTAATATTAACCAGTGTGATTGTACTTAGTGTACGAGTGATCTTTTTCAAAGTTGCCTCACTGCAGTAAGTTTATTTCTAATACAATTTCTGTAACATTAAATTGAGTATTTTTTTTCAGGTAAAGCTGACGTGTACTCAACCTTTAACTTTCAAAACTTTTGTGTTTTTCTCGTATAGTTGCTGAGTATTCCTCAATGGAGTAAAATCTCTTGCCTGCTAATGAAGAAAATTGCTTGGATATATGAAGATTGCAGGCTGTAGAGTAGTCTAAGAATACACACAGTAACTTTTAGTAATGGTTTGAGAGTGAAAATGAGTCCTTCTGCAACATGGCCCTTTACTTGAGTTAGTTTAACCAACAGAGCTGGGACTCCTCCAGCTCAGTCACTACAGACAGCACCTTCCTGAGGCATTCAAATACTTGGTGTGGTTGGATACGTGACAGATTTATCACAGAAATGTCAGAATGAGTAGTGGAATCAAAATGACGACTTCTTAATGATTCTAAGCCATGATATGTTATATCCACTGCTTGAAATCACGCTTATAAATATCACTTTATTTAGAACAATTTAATTAGGATTCTTATCTTGTTCCTAATTAAGAGGCCAATTAATTTTCTATTTGAGAATGAGTCCTTTTGCATTATTAATGGAAAAAATACAATGGAGATGTGTCCTGGGTTCAGCAGTAGCAGTCATTTTTTCTTCTTCATAGTAGCTGGTGCAGCTGTGTTTTGACTTTTGGCTTGGGAACAGAACTGATAACATAAATGTTTTTAGTTACCGCTCAAATGTTTTACTCTGACCAAGGACTTTGTGAGTCTCATGCTCTGCCAGGGAGGAGGGGAGGCCAGGAGGAAGCAGAGACAGGACACCTGACCCAAACTAACCAAAGAGGTATTCCATACCACAGCACATCATGCCCAGGATGTAATTAAGAGTTACCTGGAAGGGCTAGTTCACAGCAGGGTTGGATGAGGATTCGGTCGGTGCTTGGTCAGACTGGGTAGGGTAAGTTATCTGTCGATGGGTAGTGAGATGCTGTATTCTCTTCCCTTGTTATTTCCTTTATCATTATTATTTTTGGTGGTAGCAGTAGTGATTTGTGTTATACCTCAGTTACTAAACTGTTCTTATCTCAACCTGTGGGAGTTGCATTCTTTTGATTCTCTTCTCCATCCCTCCAGGAGTAGGGGGGAGGGCAAGAATGGGGTGGTTGAGTGAGTGAACGAGCTGTGCGGCTGGCTTTAAACCACAATGAGATGGTAATTTAAAAAGATAGCGTTTTTTTACTGCTGTATTATTCACATATTTTGTTATTTGAAGAAATGAGAATGTTTTGACAAAAGTTTTCAGCATTGCTTTCTATTGAGAAAAATATTGATGCACTGAGACCAAATGTGATGTGCATTCATATTTCATGACTGCCATTACATCCAACAGACTATCTAAACAAGCTGCCACTGTTTTCTGATGTTTTGTTTTCTCATATTTTATTTATTTTACCAGCAGGATAAGCTGTTGGAATGGTTCATAACCTCATGTCGTCTGAAAACGAAATACTGGATTTTTACACAATTCAACCTTATGGAACCTCCACACCTGCTGGTATTTGTATCATTAACAACAGAACAGAACTAATGACAAGGTAGATGGTTAATTCGGTAAGAACAAATGTCAACTGAATTTCATTGTCAGTTGCAAAGGTTTTTCCTGTGTTCTATTCTGACCTCAAAAGACTGTAAAAAATGTCTGTAGACTCACTTTGTAAATAACAGTATAAAGTATTGTCCACTTTGATTCTGATGTAGAGATAAGCAGTGTAATCTATGGATGAAAAGAAGTGTAGGTTCTAATGTGTTTATCCAGTGTTTGAAAAGAATCTATTGAGAAACACAATTCATTACAATTGTTTCAGCTTGACAGTATTACAAGCAAGTCTTCTTTCAAGTTATTTTTCTTTGGAAGTTCTATGTCTCTTACTGTCACCATATTCTTTTTGCATATTTTTCATCAGTATTCTTTGCTATTGTAAATCTTTCCAAAGTACAAACATTCTGTAGTCAAGCCAGTCTTTCAGTTACAGAAATGGGAAAAAAAAAACCCAAATGAGTAAGATCTATCGTGAATTTTATTACTGTTGCTTCATTCAGGTTCCACATTTGAAGACAGCCATTTTATCAGCTCAGATACCAAACTGTAGTAGACTTGTCTGGTCGGTACAATTTTTTTAATCTATTGTATTGACAGTCAAAATGAAGAAAGTAATAAATCTGCATTTTTTAGTGAGATAATACAGTTGAGCTATTACTGATGATTCCTTATGAATCAGTCTTGTTGACTTACTTCATTGCAAGACTGCCTTTTCATTTTTCTTTTGGAAACATAATGAATACACCCAAAGATACATTTCTTTATCTTCTAAAGTAGAAAACTATCAGGTAGTACATGTAAGTCTCATACAAATAGGAAAAGAAACACTGAACAAGGATGAAGGGTACAGAAAAAGGGTTACACTATGATACCTATAGGTAATATAATCAATATATTGTTGTTAATACCAACAACATTAAAGATATTTAATCGGTATTGTTGGCATAGAAGAAAAAAATTGTGGTCAAAAAGTGGCAGGTAAACTCCAGTAGGGACAATCCCTGTTTTAGGCGTTTACAGAGTTACCCTTGGGATTGCTGCCTCTTCTCAGAGGAAGCCTAGGATTGTTTGCTCCACACTGGACAGGAGCAAGCTGACAGATGGCTCTTAAAGGACAATTTCTAGAGAGTATAATTAGAGGATTAGGGCATGAGCAACCTGCTGGAGAAGGAAAGAATCTGGAAGGGCACCAAGATGCACATCAACGTGAATAACAGCTGCAGTTACAGCAGCTTTTTAAATGGTTGTTTTAATTACAGATCATTTTGGGATATACACTTGGTGTCCTTTCTAATTACTCAGCATGAGGTACAAGAACATTGTGGCAAAGGTCAAGCTAAAGAGACTTGGAGCATGAAAAATGCTGTGATTAGCATGAAAACAAAGCAGAACGAAGAACCAGAAGCACACAGTATAGAGCTTAATTTCTAGGCAAAAAAGCCCTGTACAGGCATGGGAGCAAAAACCAAAGTCTGTGCTGAGAGCTGCCTAAGGGAATAAAGATGAAAAAATGAAGGCAAAGCTTTTGGTACAATCTTGCTGGGGGGAAAAAAAAGACGTGATACCACCTCCAGGAATAATGCCTGAAGCACTGGCAGACATGTGTGTCTGATGAATACTAAAGCCTATGAAAGACTGAGACTCCAAAGAAATAAAAGGCAGAAGCAGAATTAGATCCATTACAAAATACGCAAAACTAGGCTACTGGAATCCAGAAGGCAAACCAGAGACATATCTAAAAATGTGAACTATGCACTGTATTAAGCATTACATAAAATAGAGGGAATAATGGCCATTCTTTTGTAATATTCCAATGAGTTTGTGAAACTGAGCTTGCCCTAACTCAGTGCTGTATCTGCTCTGGAATGGAAAGGCAGCAATATGACCCAAACACCTACAGTCTAAGAGTAACACCTGCAGTGTGACTGTAGCTGATCTAAACATTGCTCTCACACTGCAGCAGACAGCATGTGACACAAGACTGATGAGTTTGCAGCTATGCTTTTACACCAAGAACAAGCCAAACCTTCCTCTAGATTGCAGAACCAACCTGTAAGAAACAGCAGCAATACTGACTGGACAAGTGTCCTTAAACTATTCTGACCTTTGGTAAAACCTAGGACTTCAAATGTCTTATCCCATACAGGTGATCTTTCATGTAAGGAAAATTTGCTACAGTTCTTAATTACTCAGCACAAGTACTGGATGTTTGCTTGTACAGCCCATAAATGATAATCTATGTTTACACTGTTCCAATGCTACTTGACAAAAAATTTGGTGGGTTTTTTTTCCATTTCTTTTTTTATTATGTAGCAAATCATAAACGGTGGCCTGAATAGAGTGTTATTCAAACTGAAAGTCAAGTATTCCTGCGAATGATAAACTTAAGGTCACCTGTCATATGAATTTCACAAGATTTGCCAGTTTTTAAGTGAACCGGATGTTTTCAACTTGTATTCACAGAAAAGATGTTCATTACTTCTCCTGTCAGGAGTGCTTCTTGGTAAACTGAATTACCTTTTGGTAATGTTTAACCTGATTTTTCATTCAGTACAGACATCAGGATTTATGCCTGATTCAAAGATGTAACATCAGGATACAGCTGATGACATTTTTCTATTGGAAAAGCTGTTGACCAGAATGCACCATACCAAAGAATGAATATTTTTAATAACTGCAAAGAGCAAAGAACTGAGCTTAACAGAAAGAAGTTCAGTCAAAGGTTAAGACCTTCTGTCACATTTTATCTATCCAACTCCCCATGGGAGCTGAAAAGTAGCGAGGAGCTATCCAAGTCAAAGCGCATGAAATCAACTCACCAGTTTATAAGACTGCATGAGTACATGCTCTGAAAGATAGCTGCCTATCCTTTAGAATTACTGACGCATCTTGAACACATCTCAGAATGATCAGAGACCCAAGCATTTGAAAGGCCAAGGAAAAAGCTCAAGCTTGTCCCTAGTCTTAAATTCAGTTAGTTTTTTAGAGCAAGAAGATAAACAGTGGAACTCACAAGCAGGCACCAAGGGACAGACACACAGTGCTTCTCAGCTGGTTCATAAAAGGCTCACACAAGAGATGTGAGTGTAACATGAGTTGGTGGCTATAGTTTTTGATAGGGAGTTTGTTAGCCTTAGGCACAAAAAGAAATGGCTATCTAATTACATGTCTTTATTTTTATTGAGGAAACCAGTGATGTTTCCAAACAGCAAAGGCGATGTTGTTGAAATTCCAACATCAATACATGGAAATATGCTGCTGTCTGAGAAAGTCATTACTGATGACAAGTACACAGAGCAGGAAATAGCTTCCATGGTTCATGGCAGATTCTGAATCTTCACTAATGGAAGCCATCAGATAATTGAACAAAGGTGGTGACAAGATGAGGTAGTGGAAATGAAAGAATCAAGACCAGTGGTTCAATACATTGAAATAAAAATCTGATGATTCATCAGCTTGGAAAGATGTATGTGCCAAAGGCAAGCCTTTAACAGGGCATTCTGACAGGCGGCTCAGCTCCAGATCCCCATCTCCTCCCCAGCAAAGGTGGTCTCTCTCCCGAGCTCTCCATTCTCTAAGGCAGCTCTTGCCCTGCAGCTCAATCCCTGAGGTCATCCTCAGCTTGGTATGCCAGCGTCAACAAAGCCCATCGATTTCAGCATGTTTTTGCTAGGCAGCTGAGAGGTACGTCTGTTGTTACACCCCCCAGGAGCCCCCCAAGCCAAAGGCGAGATGAAAGGCCAAAGTGCTTTAACAAATCAGCCAAGCCTGGTCAAGGGATGGACAAGGTCTGGGTAGGGCTGCAACCCCTCATGACACAGCCAGAACGAACACGTATGCTCAAGGCGGTGGTGAGATCTGCTGCTATCCCTGCCTCAGCTCTGTAAAAACCTAATACTAAGCAGGCTGGCAAGGCCGAGGGAGCTCTGGTACATGACTGTGCGAGCGGCGTGGCTCAGAGCAGGGACACGTTGCCTGCAGGCGCCGACATGCCACCTCGGAGCCACCGCGACACGCACTACCCAACACCAGCAGCTCACGGAGCCACAGCGGAGCATGCGCAGAAACAGCTTCCCCCCTTCCGGCAGCTGCGGCGGAAAATGCCAGGGTAAAATGGCGGCTACGGAGCCCGGCGCTAGCTGGGTCTGCGCCGCCGCCCTGCTCCTGGGGTGCTGCGGGGCAGCGCTCACCAGCAGTGTCCAGGTACGCAAGCTGGTGGGAGCGGCCGGCGGGGAGACAGGGCGGGAAGCGCTGCGCTACCCTGCAGGCTCTGTGCTGCTGGTTTCCCCCATCTCCCTCACTCCGTGGTCAGAGTCCGTGCCCACAGCCCTGAGCTGCCCCGGGGCGCTTGTGGAGCTCCTGAGAGGGGTCGCGCTGGGTTCAGCGGGCTCAGTCCGTGAACGGGTCTCCCCAGCGCCTGTTCCGGCCGTGCTGCCGGCATCGGCGGGGGGGTCGGTCTGTCCCTCCCCCGGCCCCGCCTCTCCCTGCCCCGCTCTGCCCCTTTGCGGGGCTGCTGGCGGTCTCCGGTGGTAGAACAGTGAGGGTTGTAGTGCAGCGCATCCTTGGAACCGTGGGGCTGAGCGGGCACGTGTAACTGGTGTAAACTGTTCAAAGTTAAGCAAACAGTCTTTGAACGCGTTTGTAAGTTTCTGAATCTGAGCTTCTCTTTGGCTACACAGTGTAAGTTTCAGTAGTCCGTGTTTTATGTTACTTTTCCGGACTTTTGTTGGCTTAAGTTATGTGTGAATGGAATTTCGTCGGTTAAAGACCAGGGCGGGGTGTTGGGGCCGTCTGATTGCCTGAGCTCACCTGGGCTAACCTCTCGCAGGTGCGAGAAGGCATTTACCCATAGCGGTGGCAGGTAGGATTGTTTGCTTCAGGTGGGAGTAATTTTGTATTTCAGTAATTATATTTTTGCACGGCGTCCACATTACACCTGGAGCGTTGTTTGCATTTGAATTCTGCTTTATTACAAATTGTCAGACTTGAAATTAACTACAAACAGGACAAAATATAGCCAAATAAAACATAAATCTTTCTAATCAAGCTGCCAGTTTGCTACTTGGAATAGAGTATGCTTTACATTTATTTTAACAAATGATTTTTCTGTTGCTGTGTGTTTTGTGTGGAACCACATGCATCAGCGCAGTACCCCTCAGAGATTTATCAGAATCTGATTAAGAATCAGCAAGTCTGGATTCTTGTCCAGTGACAGGCTCACTCCTTTACCTCTGCAAAGTCTTTATCCTCTTTCTGTGTCCTGATATATGCAATCTGTTAAAGGGCCCTCTTTGCAAAGCCCGGTGGGAACTTCTTCACGGACTGTGGAGAAGGCTCTTATCATAGATCCTGATTTTGGAAGATAAATGTAACCACTTTGGATTTAAAATGGGTTAAAATTGCAGATTCACTTAGCTGCTTTTGAAAAGATGAGATGAACAAGGAAAATAGAAATTAATGCAAGCCTCTCTTCTCATTAAAGGAGAAACTGTAGGTCAATAAATCATTTTATTTTGTTCTCAGTGTCCTTTGGAATAATGATGTGTGGGCTTTTGTTTTAACTAAGCTGCAAGTGACTAATAGTTCTGTCTCCCTTGTTATTTCACAAGTTTCAGGGAAAGATTTGAAGCAATTAACTTGCATGAAATATGAAAACCAGAAAAAGTCAAACTACCTCTTGAAGCTTTTGTAAGATTTATTCAGCGTTTCAGTATGGTAAACATATGCATTGAACACTGTCTTGTGGGGAAAGAATAAAAGCAAGTGGTCGTTTCTTATTACTGAAAAACATCTAATGTGTTCATCTTTCAGGATCAAGCAGAACAGTTCTTTAGAAGTGGACATACAAATAACTGGGCAGTTTTGGTAAGTGTGGCCCAGGTAGTTTTCTTCCAATAAAACTGACAACTTTTCAACGGGAGCCATAATAGCAACAGTCACTCAAGAATTGTGTTCATTTGAAAGAAATGGAAAGATAAAGACTTGGGAATGAATAAATTTGAAATTGTGCCTGCAAATTTATTACACTGTAATAAAATTATCTTTTCAGTATGACTACATTTCAGACACTCAGAATGCCTAGCCATGTGGCAGGATTTGTAAAACAAAAGTTCTGACAGCATTAAACCAGTTAAATTACCATACTGCTTATTGAACAGAAGTGTAATTCTGATATCAGAGAATTGTATCTCTTGGACCAGAAAGATACACTTCATTTCTGATTCTTGTTCATACTTAACCTATTGACTTGTGGTAGCAAGCTTGGAATAAAATAAATTCAGGCAGCATGATGTTTAGATCAAGTGTTCTTAAGCCATTTTTTTTTTTCTTTGCCACTAAGCTTTTATTAGCTTTGGCTCATGCTTCACAATTGGTTTTTAATCACAATTTGGGTCTTAATGACTAATTTGTTTCAGAACATGATTGTAATTACTCAGTAGCAGCTGTTTGTTTTCCAGATACTAAAACTGAGCAATATAAAAGTTAACAGTAATTAATTAAATTAGAAGAAATAATTTCTATATTCTACAATGAACAAACTCAAAACTATTAAAATATCAAGTACTGCTCTAATGCTGTTAACAAGTAGGTGCTTTTATGCTCCATAAAAACACACAAAGAAGGTGGAAAATTAGGTCCAAGGAGTTATATTTTCTGTTCTCAACAGATTCTCTGCTGGTTATATCTTTTCAGTAGTTCATAGGTAAGCTTTATAACAATTGCTACTACTTTTTGAAGCAGTAAAAGAGGGAGGGTTTTACAGCTGTCTGGCGCTTCAAGCCTGGCATTGTATTGCATTCCTCCTTCATCAGTAGTGGGAACTAATACGCTGCAGTGTAAGGAGCTATATTTAAAGCATAGGAACATTTTCCACTGTGTTGTAAGAGAGGTAATAGAGGAAAGGGGCAGGTGCTAACACCTTGAAACGTCATAGCTAAGTAGGCCACAGTTAGTTTTCAGAGCTTTAAGTCTTGCTGAAAGGCAAATGTTCTCATGGGCTGATTCCCGTGGGCTTTTTTTCCTGACTGATGACATGATAGAGACACAAAGGGATCTTTTCAGGCTGAATTTTTATTATTATTCAAGCTACTACTCTTTTCTCTTTATGAAAAGGCCAGAGACAAAAATGTTGTACAGTATAACATACAGATGTTTCTATTTAAGAAACATATATTTTATCCTTGTTTTTCTATTCAAGGTCAGGTTGTGTGGGCCTTTGAGCAACCCGGTCTAGTGGAAGGTGTCCCTGCCCATGGCAGGGGGTTGGAACTAGGTGATAAGATCTATTCCAACCCCAGTAAATCTGTGATTAAATTAGAGCTTTACATTTAAAGCTGAAAAATTAAAAGACCTGTCTCAATGCTCTTTACTGCTTCTCTATTTTTGTGTTTTTAAAGTTACCTCTTCTAACGTGCTTCTTCCTTTTTGTGTTTGAAAGACTTGTAAAAGTGAAGGAAATTTGTCTCTGTAGCAGGATTTCAGTCCTTGGTGTGGAACAAATGGAAAGTGACTAGAAGATAACCACAAGGACAATGATAAGGCTTTAGTAAGGAACTACATCAGATTGCCTCTAAAGCTTTTTGAAATCTTACTGGTTTAAGGCTTTTAAGGATGGATTAAATAATACCTCACCTAAGTATTAGTTTAAGTGCAGGAATGGCTGATCCCCAACACTTTGCCTGTTAGAACAGAAAAAACTGAACTCCTTTGAAATTTTTGAGAATTGGTATTCAGATTTTGGTTAGAGCTCACTTAGCTCTTACTTTATTATATTTGACTCCTTAAATGCAAATGTCCTTAGTGTATTTTCCCCTGTGTGTGGCTTCTGCATGAATTCACTCATGCCTTTGTGCAAGAATGATCCCAGAATGGGTTTGATACTGAGATGAGGACTCTTCCTTTGATTTGGATACAGAGAAGGCAAATGAAGAAAATTTAGCTTATCCACTTACTATTGCTGAATTATTCCCGAAAGTGCCACTTTCTATACTTCATTGGGTTTTATGACAATTTTTTCATGAGTCAGTAGGTTAAGAACTAAACTTTTTAAGCTTTTATTTTCAGCATTTGCTGCTTTGGTACAACAAAGGCTTCTATAGCTTATATCATGAGTTTTTTGGTGTTGCTGTGTTCTTTCTGATTTGTTACTAGTTTGTTAATATTTCTGTTATCACAGTCTTCTGATGAATTGTGCCAGGCTGTTTTGATCTTTTACAGTATTTAGTATGGGTTTTTTTCTTCTTTTTCCAAGGTGTGTACATCTCGATTCTGGTTCAATTATCGTCACGTGGCAAATACTCTCTCAGTATACAGAAGTGTCAAGAGACTGGGCATTCCTGATAGGTGAGGGGATACTGGTGAATACCATTCCTGGCAAATGTACTATTAAAGCTCACCTTATTGTCTGAAGCAGTTAAAAATACATTTCTCTTCCCAGTTTAACTGGCTAAAAGTAAAAAAGAGGGATGTGATTACATCAGTGTATTGAAAAGTGTGGCGATATTGTTCAAATAGAGTAGTCATAAGTTATATACCAGTTGGAATAAGTTAATTAGATTAAAAATACGAGGAGCTATCTGGCCACTAAAATATGCCACTTAGAAAAGTGGCACTTGTGAAAGCATAATGTGAAAATCTATAAATGTGCCAGCAGTGACAGTACTCTGAGATGTGGCTTTTGCTGTACTTTCAGTGTTAAGATATTAGTAACCGTAACTGAAGTGTAAGACTTCCACATCTGCAGCTGCATTGAGAATCTCTAGAAGCCTGAACAAAGCTGCTGCTACATATTAAAAGTAGCCTTGAAAAGTCTATTTTACATTATGTTTTTAGAGAAACCAGAACCTTTGTCCATACCAGTTGTGATTCTTAGTGATAACACAATAGTCACAGTAGTCAAAATACTATCCCTTCTTTGACAATAGGATGAGGAAGGTGAACAAACTGTTTGGAAGTGTCTTAGTTGTGTTCTGAATGGAAGTTGGCATAGTTCCATCAACTGTTTTGGGACGCAATATACTCATACCGCAATTGTGCACCAACATAATAGGCTATATCCATAGGCTTCTGTGGAAATCCTAGTGGTTCTGATTTTTCAGGTTTGTTTAGGGGACCAGTACTTTCATCAGTATGTCTGCCTGAAGAAATATGAACAGCTTAATCATTGCAAAATGTCAATTTTATATGTCAATATCCAAACCTGGAGTCCCGAGCTAGTTTTTACTCAGCTGTGGCTGTGATGCAGTATCATCCTCTTCCCTGTTTTATTTAAAAAGCGAGTTCTTGGTTTTTGAAAGCGGGGATGTTGAAATCCAGCTTTTGGAAGTGTTCAGGGGCTGTAAATCCAAGGCAGCATACTGCTGAAGCACTGTGGGCTGAAAGCCACAGAAATACAGCTTTTTTTCTTTTTTTGCACGTTGTATTTGGAAGCATCTGTCTTCTTTCCTGTGTAGCCTTGGGAGCGAGCGTAGGTAACCTAGGTACACTACCCTAGGAATTCTTTCACTAGTTTTGTCCTTACCTGAGAACTTTAATGTTCTCTGCATCTATCCAGCTTAACCATCAATGTCAAGATAAGTGTCAGTTTTAGAAATACTGCAAAACCTACAGCATAGTTAAAGACTTCTGTTGTTCAGTAGACTGATCTGTTCCTTAGTCATACCCAAGGGTCTTAAAATTGATCTCAAAAACCCAGCAATGCTTTAGACTAAGGTCAAGAAATAACACATTGGAGAAGGCTCTGCTCTCATTGAGACCTCATCTGGAGTATTGTGTGCAGTTCTGATGTCCTCAACATAAAAAGGGGATGGAACTGTTGGAACAAGTCCAGAGGAGGCCACGAGGATGATTAGGGGACTGGAGCACCTCCTGTATGAAGACAGGCTAAGAAAGTTGGGACTGTTGAGCCTGGGGAAGAGAAGGCTGCATGGAGAGCTCATAGCAGCCTTCCGGTATCTGAAGGGGGCCTATAGGGATGCTGGGGAGGCACTCTTCATTAGGGACTGTAGTGACAGGACAAGGGGTAATGGTACGAACTTAAACAGGGGAGGTTTAGATTTGGTATAAGGACGAAATTCTTTCCTGTTAGTGTGGTGAGGCACTGGAATGGGTTGCTGAGGGAGGTTGTGAGTGCTGCATCAATGGCAGTGTTCAAGGCCAGGTTGGATGAAGCCTTGGGTGGCATGGTTTAGTGTGAGGTGTCCCTGCTTATGACAATGGGGTTGGAACTGGATGATCTTGAGGTCCTTTCCAACCCAAACTATTCTATGATTCTATGATTCTAAGACCTAAAGAGAGAGCATGCCTATTTTTTCCCCCATTTACAATAATTTTGACATGGGTTTGTGTGGATTTTTCCTTTAGACAGACTTCTTCCTCTATCTGTTTTCCTTTTCATTTATCATGGGTTTTGGGGTTGGGTTCTTTGGAGGGTTTGTGCATAGGCTTATTTTGAATAGAACCGTGTCAATTTGGCAATGTTAAGTAGATTTATCCTCCAACAACAGAACTCATTAGGAAAATGATTTGTGGTTTTATAACTATGAAGTGCTCTGGTTTGCTGACATGTGGGCACAGGGCTACAATTTGTCAAAGAAAAGTTTTGCTAAAGTAAAACAAAGACAAAATGAATTCAGAAATTGTTTCTGATTCCTGGAATCATTATGCAATATAAGTCTTGTACCATGAAAATACTACTACAGTATATAATTTACTTTGGCTTAACAAATAAGCTACAAGTTAACATCTAGATTGTTTTGCTGCATCTATGACCCACTTGTATGCAGTGGTTCTGTTTAACTGTGGTGTATTCCATATGCATGTATATGAATGCCACGCAATATACAAACTGTGCATGTTTGTGCTCACCTGTCTCTACTACTACAAATCAGAACCTTTTCCTGAATGCATGTGATTACTAATTCTTCTTTTTGAATAAACATATTCCTAGCAAAAATACAGTGCTAAACTGTAGGTCTAGTGATGGCTTAGTGTGGAATATTCTCTTCTGACTAATACAAAAAATGGATGTACACTGACTATCTCAGTAAATCTGCAAGGCATATATTCTGCATATATTTCTCTTTTATAAAAATAGTTTTGTACTGCTGTACATGTGTGGAGAAAAAAAATATCTCTTTATTTCTCCTCTGTAGTTGTTCTCCTCTTACTTCTATCTTTACACCTTCATATTTATGCCAACATTTTATTCCCATTGAAATAATTTACTGTGATTATTTCTGAGGATTTATGCTGATGTGATTTTGGACAGCATTTTAATTCCACCCCTCTCCCCTCCCTTTTTTTGGTGGAGTGTGGAGCCTATTAGCACTTAATAAAGAATAACTTTATTCTGAAAGTGCTCATGCAGGCATATAGGTGAATGATGACAATCACAGGAATGATGCTTAAATAGCACAACACAGTTTAATTTATAGCTGTGTGCCTGAGAGTCTGAATTAGAGTATTTGCAGGATACAGTTTTCTTTTTGTAAGCATTGTTTGTGAGAGCAGAGTCTGTGAGAAGCTATATCCAAGACAGGGTTATCCAAGGAAAGGACTAACTTCACCTTGTTCCAGACATCTCTGGCACATTCTTCCAGTACTAACTGTCTCCAGTGACCTCTTGTTTCATATTTTGACCAAAACCTGGCTCTGCTATGGATAATTGAAGTCTTTGGCTGCATGCAAGTTGGAACAGTTTTATAATATGCTGATTGTTCAGGGCTTTTTTTAATTGGTAATATGAAATGTTGGATTGTTGGGTTTTTATTTTTTTGGGGTTTCTTTTTTTTCTTCTTTGTACTAAGAAGAAGACAAAATGTCTGGTGTCAGCCCATTTGTGTTTTTCAGTAAAATTCCAATAAGACAGATAGTCAGACAGCAGTGCATCAGATGCAGTATAATGGTTTGAGAAATGTTCATGAGCTCCTCAAATTTAATTAAAAATTGTCATAATATTTTTAAATGATCTGGGAAGGTGCAAACAGGCTGGGATTTCTTCTGTGGAGCTGCATTAAATGATTTAGTGCCTCATAAAAATCACATTTTGTATGAATAGTTCTGCCACTCTAAATTTGGGCAGGTCTGTATCATAAAGCTGCTAATATCAACTACTCTTGTGTTCATCTTTGGTCTAATTTAATCCTATAGCTATATAAAAGGTAGCTGCATTTCTGTGTGCGGTATCTTCATAATAGTGAGGGTGTACATAAGGAAATAGGGTGTAAGTAAGCAAAGTTTCACTTATAATCCCAGGAATCTTCTTAGTGTTATAAGCTATTGTTGTAATTATGGGGCAGTTTTGTTGTAATTTCTGTTTGACTGTTATATGAAAGTAGAATGGCTGAAATATTTTTGTCTTATTTTCCATAGTCACATTGTCCTGATGCTGGCAGATGACATGGCATGTAATCCCAGAAATCCCAAACCAGCTACTGTGTTTAGTCATAAAAATATGGAGCTAAATGTCTATGGAGATGATGTGGAAGTGGATTACAGAAGCTATGAGGTGACTGCACTTAAATCACTGGGTCTTTGGTTTTAGTGTTGGTTTAAAGATTTATACAACACCTATGAAGTCTGAGGAGGTCTTTCTAGTCACATTTCTGGTTTGGGGCTAGTCTTTTATTAGCAACCGATAGGTTTAAAAATCACGCCCCTCCCCTCCTTGATACTTGTTTTATTTTATTTGAAGTTTATTATACTAGAATCATGTTATAATTCAGGTAATGAAATTCCCACAATTAAATGAATATATGGAACCCCTTGTACGTATTAGGAATCCAAATATATTACTTACATTTCTCTTCATTGGAAATGGGTATTCACTGTCTCATCTTGTAAACTCCACCTTGAAATTTCTGGTGTACAAGTGAAATGTTTACTTGGCATATCTACTTAAATTTCTAATGTTAAGTATGTTTTTATGAAAATACATAAAAGCTGTAGTTTATACATTACTGTAAAGTAATTACTGTAAAGAAGTCTGCATTTTACCACCTTTTCATTTTTGTGTAATATTCCTTCAAACAGTGTCTTTACAGTTGATCTTAAATTGGACATCAGTCGTATGGCTTAATAGTGCTGTATAATCATTACTAACAGTTTATAGGGGGAGACTTAAGTATATAGTAGATGTTTTATTTCTCTGCAGCTTTGTATAAAGAAGTGAAGATACAGCATTGAAATAGAGATATGTTCTTTTCATCATGTTTTCTCCTGAGCATGGATTTTTTGCTAGCATTTGAGCTGTGTACATCTGCATGAAGTGGTGTTTTACAGAATGTTTTACAATCACCATCCAGATGGGTCTTACCTGATCTCTCAGACTTATGTAGCTGAAATTGATCTTGTTTTTCCTTTTCTGTGTTACAGAGGGAATTTAAATTTATTTTTCCATGGTAACACATACTAATGTTGGAGCATGTTTTGAATATATGAACAGCTTTGACAAAATAAAGCTATACACTGACAAGTTTTCAGGTGAATGAAAGTGTATTTAGAAATTATGATGGCATTAGCCTCATTTGGTGTAATAAAGTAACAGGCTGATGCTAGTGGAATAAAGTAAAAGGTACCATATGATTATGAAACTGCAGTAAAACCTAAACCAGAAAATGTTTGTTTATGCAGTTTATCCTGTGAAGTATTGCTTTTGGGTATATACACTGCCTTTTTTAGTGTTCCATTACTTAATGTAACCCAGGCTAGAGTTGTTAATCAATATTTTTCTCTTTAGAAAATTACTTTGTGCTTCTATTCCTAGGTTACTGTTGAAAATTTTTTGCGTGTATTAACAGGAAGAATCCCACCAAGCACACCGCGATCTAAACGTCTTCTTTCTGATGATAGAAGCAATATTCTAATATATATGACAGGTAATTACAGGTTTCTGTATACAATTTATGATATTGTTCACTTGGATGGGCCTGTTTAAAGCATGAAATCCCATTAGGAGTCCAAACATACAAAAGGATTGACAAAAGATTTTTTTTTACCTTTTTTTTAGCATGTAATACTAAGTAATAAAAAGCCTACATGACAGTAGATATAGCTTCTAGGTTAAATGATGTATGGATACTGTTCTCACTGTACTGGTAACTTTCAGTTGCTGAAGTCTGTTTGAAGAAGGAAAATTGTGTTTGCCTTTTTTTTTTTTT